>CM019745.1:14249683-14304684 GCA_009761775.1 Ficus carica | reverse complement strand
AAAGCCCAAGACAAGACTGCGTTGATAATCAAGCAAAAAATTATAAATAAAAAAAAAAAAAAAGGCAAAAAAAAAAAAAAATTACTGACGTTTGATAACGACTGTCGGCACCTCACACCGCACACGCGGCCACGTCATCCAATCAAAACAACATCTGCCATTTTCTGGACTCTCTGACTTTTACGCACCCCTAGGTAAGAATTAGAAATTATTTGTTGGGTCCCACTTACAATTTCCATTTAGGTTGACGTGGACGCACGTTGTGAGAGAATATGTTCAATTAAAATTATTGGATGGTGTTTTCTTACTATTTACTTGAAATTGTCTTATTATCAGACAAGATCATTACCACTTCAAATTATGATTTAGGTGACCCAAATTATCTTAATAATATAGCTACTTTTTGCTTCTTAATTTCCTAGAGTTTCTTTTTATTATTTTTATTATTTTGGCTTATT
Organism: Ficus carica; assembly: GCA_009761775.1. Lineage (NCBI taxonomy): Eukaryota > Viridiplantae > Streptophyta > Magnoliopsida > Rosales > Moraceae > Ficus > Ficus carica. The sequence goes on along the minus strand of CM019745.1, from coordinate 14,304,226 downwards.
GTATGGTTGTGTTAACTAGTGGAGCTTTTCCTAGAATCCTCGTTTAGGCCTTGCAATACTATTGACATTGACATGATATATATAAAAACATGGAGTTTGTCGAAAATATGTAAATGTTCAATATTTTGAAGAAATATAATTATTATAATCTGATATAATAAATCAAACTCCACATTGCGAATTTACGTTTATTTTAATTACTCTACTTATCGCCCATTATACTTTAAAATATATATAATATATATAAATTTATTGGTATGTGGCACCAGTTTATTAACTTTTTCTTTTTTTTTGAAAACCGAGAATCAAACCCATGATATAAGCCTTCAAACTCTTCATTTTCATCCGATGAGTTAGTTCTAACAGAATTATTAGGCTTTTTCATATTTGTTTAGTCAAAACTCAACTTTCAAAATTGTTTATGCTTTAAATAATTGATCGCATTAATAACATTTTTAGCTTTTCCAGTTTTGTATGATCCACAGTTATGCTACTCTTCGCATTTCAATATTAAGAACAATGATCCCTTGAAAACAAAAATATTAAGAACAATGATATTATGATCAATGGCTCCGCATGCAATGAGTGGAGGCACGTGCTCTTGAGATTTTAATATTCTAATTTTCATTGTTAAAATTTTTCTAAAATGTTTGTGATTCCATATTTTGAAAAATAAAATAGTTGTTTTTAATAATTAAAATTAATTGTTATATTTATATATATATATATATTTGTATCTGGTGGTGTCACCTATTATTGAATGAAGGTCCTTGCACCCACGTAAATTTTAGAAATTTAAGTTTTCACCCCTTAAAGTTTTCAAATTTTACTTATGTCACTATTTTTATAAGAAAATTATAATTATACACCTTTCAATTATTAAAATTTATAACAACTTTAATACACATTTAATTAAATGTATTTAGGGTGCGTTTGGTGTTCAAGTTGAGTTTGAAATGAAATGAATTTTTAGGTTGAAATTCGTTGATTTTTCAAAAACTAATTATAATATTTATTGACTTTTTCAGAAAAAAAAACAAAAAAACTAGCTATAAAGTACATTTTCGTTCAAACTAAGCTTGAATACCAAATGTAGGCTTATATTTATAGTGCATTTACTGAAAAAATTTTATGGCATCTTCATTAATCATAATGGCATGAGTTGATCAATTTACTTACGGTATATAGTATATGATCAAAGTCAAAATTTCATATGATTTAGAATATGTGTGTGTGTGTATATATATATGGTTATAGAGGTCTGTAGCTTACTTTGGAGCATGTGCATTAATCAATAATTAAAAAAATCACTTGATGATAATGTAAAGCGAACCCTTAATAATCTATTAAGAGGTAGTAAAACATTTCTAATTAAAGTTACAAACGTGGTTCCGGGACCAAAGCCAAACATATTTAGTAAATGACGTCTACATCCAATACTATATATTTCGTTTAATTAACATTATCTTGTCAGGTACTGTCATTATAATATTATTAATTGGAATATTAGGGAAAATAAATTAATATTAATATTAATATTATATATCACGAAAATAGCTAGTTGGCCATTTGTTTCGCTTTATTTGGGAGAAGTTGAATCATCTATCAATGTCAAGTACTATACACGTAATATCTACATGCATGTATATGTAGATTTGTAATCCACAAAACTTGAATTTTCAACAAAAGTGGCTCGTTAATTATTTGCTCTACCCTAAATTAAACTTACAAGGACTTAAATTAAGATAAAGGTCATAAATATGATAATTTTTGGGATATTAACTCCAATCTCAATATTTGAGTATCAATTTACATAATATTAAATTTGTTTTTTTAATAGATGTACATTCTTTTAATTTTAATTAGTGTGATAGTTATTTAAAAACTAATCAATTAAAAATGATAATTTATTTAACGCATAAGTTGATACTTAAAAATTCGGATTGAAGTTGATTTTCTTGACAATAATCTATATGATATGATCCCCGACCGAGCAATACGAATCAAACAAGGGAATTAGAGATAACAATTTAAAGAACTAAATGATTTATGCGTACCTTAACAAATAACAATCATTAATCAAGACGACCAAGTATTTTTCTTTTATATTTTTAAATTGAGAGATGACCTTGTGATGTGTTTATAATACATTATCGTATAATATAAGATAATATTCCAACAACAAATGATGACAGTTATGCAATTAGGGGGTCCTTGTTTAGTTGTTTGAATTCTATTATAAAGTCAATTTGATGCGATATTTTGTCTTGATCGATTAGCAATTTTAATAGTTGGAGTATCACTTTAGAGAATTCCTATGATTACTTGTGGGACATAATATATGATCATGATTGAAACAATGAATTAACAAAATTTTAATTATTCTTAACTGATTTTGAGCAGTTAGTTTTCACTCCTTAGATATGTAGACACTAGTGTAGGCTCCAAGTCATTCAATAACAATAGAGTATCAACTTTTTCATTATTTTTATTTTATTTTTTTTTTAAATATAATAAGCTAACCGTAGACCGATGTAAGGTCTAGTGAGCCTCCCACTCTATTTGAAAAAAAAAAAAAAATGACATGTATATTTTTAGAATTTTTTTAATATTATTTCAATTTTCCCTGCTCACCTTTTTCAAAATACAAATGTACAATTATATTTTAAGAATTTTCTCATATTTCCCCCCACTCAATTTTCATTCTTTCAATATTTTATTTTTACATTTTACAAATTCTTTAATTTTTCCATCTAAATTTCACTATTCATCTTTTTTTTTTCTTCCTCAATTCCAAAAGGCTTTTTATGTTTTTAGGCTTCTAACTTTAGTATTATCCGTTCATTCTCAAATTAAATTGACAAAAAAAAAAAAAAAAAAAAAAAAAAAAACCTTAAAAAACAAATTGGAATAATAGATTTGAAAAAACATTGTTTGAAATATAACATTATTGTTTGAAATAAGATGTAATTACATTTATTTCCCATGTGTAAATGTATCATGTTTTTTTCTCTTGTAAACTGAAACTCGGTAAAATACAAAATATTAGTTTAAGTATCTAGGAAATATATATGATCAATGAAATATATGATTTTTCTAGATACTTAAACAATGTGGTCATGATTATTGAAATAAGTGTAGTCGTATTCTATATCTTAAATTCAATTTTATACGCATATACAAGAAATCTGATTTTTTTTCAAAAGGAAATTTTAAATTAAGTAGACTGTTGAATTTAAATCTTAGAATTGGATTATTATTTAACTCAAAATATTATCTTGGTACTCTGAAAAAAAAAAAAAAAAAAAAAGAAGAAGAAGAAGAAGAAGAAGAAGAAAGCATTTCAGTGATTAACTAACTCTACTGAATCAATTCCTTTATCCAATGTCAAAAGGTTACCTTAATTGTTTCTAATTTATTATAAAAGTATTTTCTGTTGCATGCATATTTTTATATTTTTTATCCCACATTCTTGTTTAGAGTTCTTGAACGATTATTTTTTATTTATTCGTTTCGAGTATCTTACAAGCATCACTTTTTCTGTTTATCATGTTTATCGTGAAGGGAATTGTGTTGTTGATAAAATGTCAACTTTTGCAGTTCAATCTAATTTAGAATATTGTTCGTATTGGTCCTCTCCAGATTTCTATTCTCAAATGGTGGGTCGAGGTATGACACAATTTCCTAGTTAAAATCTTGTCTCTTCCTAAAGATCGGGTTGTCCATACACTCTTTTTCCTCTTTTAGGTATTTCCCTTCTTTTTTTTTTTTTATAATTTTAATGAGGTCTTTCTCTTTGTTTTTGGGAAAGTAAATTACCTGTTTGCACCTTTGTTCTTCTTTGTTCTTTGGGGTTGACTGCGGCTTTCGAGCAAGTATGATTGGCTTTAACGCCTGCATGCATACGTTATTTTGCTTCTCTTCCTTTTAAGATCTTTTTTTTTTTTTCTTTTTTAATTTTAATAAATTTGAGTGAGGGATTTGGCGTTCGATGAATAGTTAAAGGGGTGCCAACTTAATTGAGATATCTTTAATCACTCTAATAATAATTGTCCTTCTCAATATTTTCTTTTTTTAATTATTCTGCGAGGGTTATATGGACATAAAGGCTCATTAATCCATATTTTCTTTGTGTGCATGAGAGAGATGGATGTGGAGAGGATACCATAAGTATTTAAAAGATGATTTAATAAATTATTTTAACTTGATCAGAAGAATGATTATGGGGTCGGATTATATGAAGTCGGTATCATTGTTTTCAATCAAGCATCGTTTTGATGGGGAACAACAAAAAGATAAGCTTTCCTAATATTCAAAGATAGTACATAAAACATGTAGTTTCTTCCTTGGTGGACCCAAATGACTTTTCTTAAGGTGGCAAGCAGAAGGGAGAAAAAAAAAAAACTTACGTTTTGTGTGTGCTTTTTCTTTTTTTTTTTCGTACGTATTTTATTATCATAAAGGTCATGAAACAATTGGTGATTCGAAGTGACACATATACTATGCTGAAAACGAAGGAAAGCTCTCTTTTTCCGATAGCGGAACCTATCCAACACTTGTAACATTTATCTTGTAACATGTACTATTCAGTATTATTAGAGCAAAGAAAAGTGTTATTGAAAAATTTTACATGATAATCAATTAATTGTTACAATAACGTATTAAAAAAAAAGTCACAAAAGCCGCTTTATAAGGTTGCTACACAGGAGAACTTTCGCATATATATATTTATATAATAGGTGTCGGACTAATTTTTCCACACCAATCACTATCTACGCATATATAGAGAACATATATTATTATGACACAAAGGCGAGCTAGCGTATCTTATATAACAAGAAAAGATGATGTAAGTTGGGAGGAAAATTATACACCAATATGTGCCGTGACTTGTATGTGCATAATTAATTTGATTAATACAGGTCGTTAGCTCTTTATACAAAGGCCTAAACACACATTTGAGTATGTAGTCCTTTTTCTTTCCCTTCTCTCTCATTTAATGAAGGATGACCCATGAGGATTCCTGCCGTGGCCCACCATTACGCAAAAAATGGACTGTCATGGGGTACATCTTGTTGGGCCAATAAGGAATTTACTTTTTGACGACCCATACAAGTTGGCGTTTTGGTCGAAGTATTTAAAAGTACATGTACGGTCACCTATATATATATATATATATATATATGTTTTTACGGCCATGTTTTAGAAATATTTACGGTAAATAATATATTTTAAATTATCAATTTGAGGTAAATAATAATATTATAAAAATTATATTCTTTACGAGAATACTTTATAAGGTAAATTTACTGTATATATATTTCGTAAATAGATTTTTTGCCGTAAATATCAATATTTCCGAAATATTTAGAAATAGGTTATTCACCTTTTTAAGTTTTTGGTATTCACACAAGTAAGAATATACACAATCTCATGAGGTATATCGATCATAACGGCCTTCAGAAGAGGAATTTAGTAGATCCATAAGTGAATTTTAAGTGACTTATAAGTGTCATAAGTTCTCTTTTAGTCAGCAATTACCTAAAAATTATAACTTATTTTTTAAGTTTTAAGTTTTGAAAATATGCTATTTATCTCTTTCTTTCTTTTTTGTATTTTAAGAAGCTAAGGATCCATTATTTCAAGCATTTGAATAACATTATTTGAAAAGCGTTTGGGAATTTAAGAACTTGCTCAGCATTTGAATGGTGGTAATATTGGGAAATGATGATTTTATTTAAAATTTTGAATTATCCCCTCTCCCTTCAGAGTTTTGGATATATATTTAGATATAATTTGCTAGAGTACCATTTCGTAATTGAACAATGTTCTCTACCTTTCTCTCTAATAAAAACCTTTCCTTCAAAATGTTACTACTCTTTTATATCAAATCAAATTCGATTGAGACGATTATTATTATTATTATTTTTTAACATGTTTAGTGTAAAAGAAAAATAAAACTCCCATCTATATACCCCATCAAAGTTTATACAGATTTTGTTCAGATTGCGAATACCCAAACAGCAGTTTATAACCAAACAGCAGTTTATATGGCAATTAAAATGTTTCCTTCTAAAATGTTACAATTCAAATACACAAACCATACGGACCCTACTTACTTTATACTTACACTTTTCTTTCTGTTGTAAGTAAGAGTAGAGCTTCTTTTAAAAGCATAACAATCCTAAACTTAGGAGCACGTTTATAAACAAACGAGGCATTTGGAAAAATGGGAATTCTAACCCAAGAAAGAAAATAAATATTAAAAATCTCTCTCTATTTCTCCAATGCCATCCGTGCATATTAAACTAAATTTTGTAGGAAACTTTGATTAAAACAAAATATGAATAGTCTTCTACAAATTTGTATACATCATTATGGTACTACTATATATTTGAATGTGTGTATGACATTGATTTTTAAAACAATACGGGTAACGTTTAATTCGATTAGCTAGGAAGAATCCAAAATAGATCAGAATGAGATTCATGGAAGACAGCTAAAGATAATATATTTGGGGAAATGGATGAAAAGTCTCTTCTATATGTGTTTCTTATCTTCAAAGGAATATGGGTTTGAATAATGACTGAAATTATTGGTTTTTCTAGTTTCTACACTAATCCTTTGGAAACTAGAAGACGATAAAATGGCCCCTTTACTGACCAAATTATTTATTGACTTCCTCGTCTCTTATAGGCCCGCCACAGGAACTTTAATTCGGCTGCCTCCTTACAATTATTTTATATAGTTAGTTAGCTTAGCTCCTTTTATCTTCTTCTCATGACCAAAAATTATACAAATGATTCAAGCCTATATACCACTTGTAACCATTTAGTGGGTTTTTTTTTTTTTTTTTTTTTGCCTTCAACCAAAAAAAAAAGGGGGGGGGGGGGGGGGGGGGGGAGGGGGGTGTGGGGGAATGTTGTATTTTTGTTTTGTTTTTTCATTTATTTTATATTTGCGTCATCAACTATGTCCAACTCGAGCGTGGAGCCAAATGGAAAGAGAGTGCATTGAGGGGAGTAAAAAGACCAAACACTAAATGATTGCTTTTAAGATGTCTGACTGGTATGAAAATGGGCCGGAAGGCCCATAAACGATTCACTGTCGGGAACATAAGACAAAAACGTTTTAAATTCACTTTTGTCGGCATGGAAAAAACCCAAAATTCTAACTTTCACATTTTCCCTCTCTTATAAGTTGCCCTTGACTTGTTGCACACCCTCAAAAAAAATAAAAAAATAATAATAAAAGCTTTCTGAAGGGGCTCTAAAACGAGCCAAGTAGGGAGTGACAAAATGTGGGCCCAAAAGCAGGCCCAACAGAATCTATATACTAGATATGGCGACGATTCATGTCGGCCAACCAGGTGGGGACACGTTGAAAATTGTAGTGGCCGTCAGATCACGACGGTCACCATCGGAGTTGTACCACCAGCTTTCCATGATGCTGACTGTCCGCCTCTGAGTGACCCGTCGTACAAAAACGTGGTCCCCACTCGAGGAAGAAAATCTCTGGAGGGGCTTTTCTCCTCTCCGGTGTGGCCGGTGCATTGCGGCGTTGAAATGTTGATAGCTGATTGGTCTGAGGAGCCATTCGTCAACAACATCCGCACGTGATGGGTAACATTATCATACAATATATATAGCACCTCCATCGCGAAGATCATAAGGGCAATAATAGAGTTTGTTTGCTTGCTTGATATGTACGTGCATTATATAAGTGTAATAATAGAGTTAGCTCTCTAAGCGTACGCACTGGTAATTCCAAAACAAATTATTAATTTGTTTTTTTTTTAAATAAAAAAGAAATGTGTCCTCGTGCTCCCAACATCATAAAATAAGTTTATTACGATTATAGCTGAGATGATAAGAATCATGATTCTATATCTTTGTTAGTTAACAATCATTACGTTTCACAAGTAAGCTACACATAATAAATTTTTTTTTTTAAAACCTTAAACAAAATGTTAGACATGAAGTTTTTAAATAAGACTAGACTTCCTTACCAATATGTCGCCAACGATAATATATTATTAATTTGCTATGAATATAATAGGATACGCTCTCACTAATCGTAAATATAAATTTTAATTGGATGTTGTCTTTTTTTCAATGAGATTCGATATGGTGAGATAATTTTTTAGATTATTCCGTTATATTCATTTAATAATATGTTTAGTTCTAAATCATTAATCCTATTTACTGTAGGGACACTGAATGCCTATTCTAGAATCTATCATTTGTTGTGTTGTCTTTTTAATACCCAAAATAAATAAATTCCAACTTATTTATGATGTCTTCTTCTTGCTTTTTTCTTTTTTGCAAAAGATATTTTTGTGATGTAGCTATAGAGCTAGCTGGTAGCAGCGCTTGACACTTGTTTCAAATTTAAAAAAAAAAATTCATAAAGTAACGTACTCCTTTGTCGTGTAGAGATTCATCGATCTGAAAAGTAAAATTAATGGCTTAGTGAAAAAATAAAGGGTGAAATTTTATTCTTTTTTTTGTTAAAATTTTTTATGAGCAAAAAATTGATAACAAAGAAAAGGAAAGTAGACTGATTAAAATATTAATGATATTACGGAACAAAAAAAAAAAAAAAATAGCATCAATACTATTCACAATAAAATTACCAAACAAGACACATTTAAAAAAATTGTTAAAAATTATTAGCACATAACAACATGCCGCTTGAATTTGTCAAGAAAAAACTACAATAAAAGAAAAGGAAAAACGACAATCTCTCAAGAAAAAGAAAAAGAAAAAGAAAAAACTAGGTTATCAAGAAAAAACTACAATCTCTCAATTAAGTTGATCCCACACTAAGTTTTAATTCAATACTATTAAAGTAAAAAGAAAAAGAATACAAGATTCAAGTAATGAATTCAAGCTTGTAGGACATGCAACCCAAAACAAAGCTCTAGAAGACACCTAAAACATAACCTCAACTAGCAAGACATGCGAAAAGATAAAGTTGAAAATATATCTTTGGAAATCAGAAATAAAATAGACCCCGTTAAAAACTTATTAATAGAACTCCGAGAAAGAAAAAAAAAAAAAAAAAAAAAAAAAAAAAAGAGTAAGACCGGAGAAAAATAGAATCTAAGAAGTCCAGCATGGTCGACCATTAGTAAAAGTTCTCAAACCGAAGCACAACAGAATTAAGCTTGTCTATACCATAATTTGTTTTCTTTAAAAATAAGAGACCTAAACGGTTAACAAATGGATTATGATAAAGTAGTGCGACACATAATAATTTTGTAAAAACAAAAACAAAAAAAAAAAAAAAGGAGATATTCTTGTTTAGTAGAAACATATTTTTTAAGTTAAAATAAACTTCTTTTTTTTTTTGTTGGTTGCTTGTCAGAAATTAATAAAATTTGTTACAACAAGCATGTCAGTGCTCTAATTTTGACAAGCTATCATCTTTTTTCTTTAAAGCACGAATTAGTCGGCACATGTATATGTACGAAACCAATCACAAAGTTCCATTGAAAAAAAGACATTACAAAATAATATAAGATTTATGTAACTGTCACGTGTGCCCTGACTGATGTAATTGTCTGTTTTTAGCCATTCATTAGCGTTACAAGTCTACCAAGTGAGAGATTTTATTATAATCCTACATATATATATATATACACACAGGCTTTGTGTGAGCTCAGTTCACACTAATTTAAAACTAGAAATAGACCATAACTTTATTCTTATATATAGGCAAAGCATCTCTATCTCTCTTTTTTCTTGCACTTTGTTTTCTACCAATATTTAAAAAAAAAAATAACGAGATAAAACGACTACTATAAGAAAACTAGCACATTCTAACTAGATTAGTATTTATTAACAATTTTATCCCACACTAAGCTTACCGCTCATATTATTAATAAAAAGAAAATGAACAGGTTACAATAATATATACTAAAAAATAAACCATCCATAAGGGAAATTACCTAAACAATGTTAGGCCATTGATAAGATCAAGATCACAAGCAGAAACAAACGATAGTCAAAACCATATCCTTAAAAATAAGATTCTAAAATAAACCTTATTAAAGTCTTATTTGTAAAATCCAGTAAAATAATAATTATAACAATCCCCTTCACAATCAAGTGGGAAAACAACAAAAACTCAATGCAATGTACCACAAAGTTTGATGAGTAATTATTATTATTATTATTATTATTTTCAATGTTTAACCACCAAGTTAGGAGTGAGACAAAGAGTGAAACACCAAGCAAGTTTCACAATACATATATTTTTATCTTTTGACTACGAAAAGTTACTAATAATATCATCTACAAACGTAATCTCCATCAATGTGAAAACAATTTTTCATTTGCATGAAATGACCACCTCACAGGAACAAAATGGAACAAGAAATAAAGAAAGAAAACTGCGGAAGCATAATTGACATTAGTTTTTCAACACCCATGAAGATGTAGACAGTGTTCTACAGTTTTAGTGACTAAATATAAGAGACACGAAGATATCGGCAATTAATCAAACGTAACTTTGGACCCCTATTGTCGGTCAAATATTAACATAGGGACATACAAAAAACGACCCCATGTGAGTAGCCAGTAACGAATCCTATATATTTCATAGCTAGAACATGGCATGATTGGTAGTACCTACACAAGTCTCAGACTTTATTTTTTCCCACAATATATACATCACTCCGATTATACGTATGTTTACATATATATATATATATATATTTCATATATATATATACGTACACAAGGAATTGACCATGTATAGCAATGCGTTAAATTTCTGCAGCATTATATTAGTTATATATTAATGCTGTCATTCCAACAATAATAGTCTTATAGACTAGCTAGCAAGCCTGACCAAAACAATAGGTGTACTAATTTAGAGGGACTTTTAACAGTGCCAAACAATTAATAATTCATTCCCTTTGTCTGGGGACCCGAAATGGTTGGTAAAAAGTAGAACCAAGGGGTCTTATTGAAATTTTTTTTTTTGAAGAATTAAAAAAAAAAAAAAAAGTAGAACCAAGGGGATATGTGTGAGAACATACTGCCGCAAACAGTGCATAAATGTTGTCATGTTGAATTTAGAGGAAATTAGGGGGTGAAAATGCAACAGTGCTGTGACTGTTTGGATTCATATGGGCTCTGGAGATTTTAATTTTTCTGTAGTTCCTGTGTTGTGTTGTATAGGGTCATGGCTTATTAACTACCTGTCGGCCAATGGTCTGGACAATGTCTTCTTTTTTATTTTTGTCATTGTTGGTGGATGATCTGGCATTTTCTCATTTGCCAGGGACTATAGCTATGTATATATATACTATGTATATATATGTTATGTATATAGGTATGGGGCAGGGCAGAATCCTCCTATACACCGCTTATAATGTAACATATATATTACATCAATTAGATGATTTAAATGTATTATTTTTCAGTGATATTTATTAATTATATAAATATCTGATTAGTATTATATGACAAGATTTTAAACTTAAAATTACATATAATAAATAAGTTAGTTGTTACAAAATTTTAAATAAAATTGGATATCAGACAGTTTGACAATATATGTATTATGATGCTACCACAACTTATATCTATTGGGCTGTTTTTCACTTCTTAACCTTGTGTGAAATCTTAAGTTTGTGTGAATAGTATTATGAAGTTGCATATAAATTAATAAGTTGTTATAAATTTTTAAATAGAATCACATCTGAGATTTCCACTATGTATGTATTGTGATGCTAGCATAACATGTATCTATGTGGGCTGTTTTTCACTTCTTAAGCAACCTTGGGCTGTATCCATGTCATATATGGCTGGGAAGCCTAAAACAACATCTTAGGCTATTTCTAACCTTTTTTTTTTTTTTTTTTGGGTATATACAAGGTATGAAACACATATACATTTCTGGCCAGATTGATCTATCCGTGGGTTTATATGTGGGGTCCACTTATGAATCCACTTGATTCCTTTTTCTGAAAGGTCTCGTGGTCGATCTGCTAATGGGTTTGCATGTGTTTCTATTTCTAACCTTCCTAAGTTTGTGTGAAATCTTGGGCTGTATCAAAAAAAAAAAGAAAAAAAAGAGCTAGGGTGAGTTAGAAGGCAATCACTTTAAGAGATTTTGTTCTCCATTTTGGAGAAACATTTGGATATAAATATTTATAATTCAAAAGGTTAATATGAAACATTTAGCAGTACAAAAGAATCCAAATGGTCAAAATGTTGCTTCTCTAACATTTAGAATTTTGCCTAAAAGTTACAATAATAACATTTTACAACATTTTATACCATTTCAAGTATTGCTTCCCAAATGCTCATTTATAATGCTGAGAATGGAAACATTTGAAATGTTGAGAAATGGTTGAAACAAATGCAGGCCTGCTATTTTAGTATATCACACCTATGAGAGGATTTAACAAACACTGTTTTAAGAGAAGAAAAGACAAAAATGCCCTTTAATTGAACTTTTGTTAATTTTCTGGTGATATAAACTAAATACAAGGAATTCCTTTGTCTCATAGAAAAATTATATTCAAAAACGCCTATAGAAAAATGAAACAGGCGAATAACTCTATTTTATTAGCGGTAGTGGACCTAATTTACCCAATCCCTTGGGGTGTTTGAGTTCTCATATAACCTAATTCAGAAGGCCGAAGAAAGGCCCAAAGTTCATTAGAGGAAAGTTATAATCTATTTTTCTTTCTGACGAGGAAAGGACGCTACTCTAGTTACATAGTGAAACAGACCCTGCACTAAAACGCTACGTTTGATAAACCAACTCAAATTTAAATTTTTCATCTTAATTTTATCTTTTTTTTTTTTGAAAAGTCAATAAAAATTATAACTAGTTTTTAAAAAGTCAATCAACTCCAATTTAAAATTTTCAACTCCAACCATAACACCAAACGGAGATTAAGCTGTTAATTAACTAAATATTTTGAATTTTTTGGGTGGAAAACTAACTAAATTTTAATTACTAAATGCCATATGTCTAGAAAGGAGAGAATATTACAAAAAACTAAAAATAAAAAAGACAGTTTTTTTTTTTTTTTTTTTTTTTGAATTCGAGTAGTGCTCCGGGGCCGGATGGATATGGTGGGTACAAATTCCACCCCCCCCCCCCCCCCGCCGCCCCCGCCAAAAAAAAATAACGGATATCGTGAGAGATGATGTTGTGAACACTATTCGGCAGTTCATCATTTCAGGTCACATCTCTTTGAATTTGAACTCTATTTTTATTTGTCTCATTCCTAAAGCGAAACAAGCAATTCAATTGGCATGTTTTGTCTTAATGCTATTGGAAATTCTTTATTTAGAAATATTACTAAGGTTTTGGTTTCCATGCTTGGTGAAGTGGCTAAGAAGGTTGTTTTCCCAAACAAATTTGGGTTTATTCTAGGACACCGGATTTTGGGTTGTATTGATCTAGCTTCAAAGGGGATTATTAACACTCCCTAAGTCCATCATGAATTTTTATGGTTACTTATGAAGAACTTTATTATTGTCATGTGTATTATGTTTTTTAGCATGACAATTATTAAGGGAGTTTTAATATCTTGAATTCACGCGTGACCAAACAAAAATATCATTCGCGTGTAATTTTTCCCAAAATATGTTAATTGGAGAAAAACGTATTAAATTAGTCAAGGAATGAGTTTTCTTAAAATTCCATTCAAGGGCCAAATTTGCAATTTTTTGGCAATAACCATGACGAAAATATAATTTTGATAAACTATGATGATTCAATATGTGATTTTAAAAATATGTGGGTCAATTACTTAAAAACTGTATGATTTGTGAAAGTTTTGATTGGGTACTTACGGAGGCACGACCCACCACACCCAATAGGATTTTAGCTTGTTAAAAAAATAAGAGGGAAAATAGGAAAAACAAAAGACAAATATCAGTAAAACCTAGCAGTACTTCTCATTTGTCTAAAATCCTTCTCTCTTTCGTGTCTTCCACTTCTTCCATTTTCTCTCAATTAAAAACTTGCAACCCTAAACCAGCTTCATAGATTAGAAAACTCACTTCCATCACTCCAAACACCCACATTCTTGTCCATCTCCTTCCTAACTCATAATACATCAATACCCAAACCCTCGTTTAAAAGATAAAATTAAAAAAAAAAAAAAAAAAAACCCTAAATCATTGGTCGTGGTCCTCGTGGATGTGTATTGCTTTAAGCTTTTTTATTTATTCATTGTAAGTATGTATTGCTTTAAAATTGATCTTGAATATTTCATTTAAAAAAAAATGGAAATTCTATTTTTTATATGTAACATAAAGTATAAACCTCAACCAAAATTAATTTTTCAATGCCTTCGTTTGACACACATATCGAAACAAATTATATAATTGTACCAAATACTATCAATTGATATATATATATATATATATATATATATAAAACTCATTAAATACCATCATAAATATGTAAAACATATAAATCCATAATGAAGACCAGAAGCATATATGTCCTAGGTATATGCTATATAACATTATATGCATTTGAACTGTTCTTCCGAATAAATGAGAATGAGGAGTTAAAGTGATCTCTACTCTAATTTATTAAAAAGAGAAAAAAAATTAAAAATAAAGAAAATTAGAATCCAACTTCATAGCAAACCAAACAAAAAAACAAAAAACAAAAACCCAACGAACTCAAATTCGAAAAATTTATAAATCTTGAATAACTTTCTTCTGAACACAAAATTTATGAACATTTTTCTTTCCTGATCAAAGATTATGTCTCCTCATATGTTATTGAATTTGAGTTCCTCCAATTTATTCCAAGATTTAGGGCTACAATCTCCATTTCTTTCTAAGCAAATGTATAGTTATCGAGTTTCTCTTTCAATTAACTTGTTGTTCCAAACTAGTATAATTTGAAACATCTGCAACAACTTTGGCTCTATCTTAAAAAGGCACAAAATTATTTGATACTATTGTTACGTTGTTTTCTTAATTTAACGGGTGTGAATATTTTTTCTACTTGATCCACCTAAAAAATTCATGTAACTGCATTGGCTTCTTCTATAAATTGCAGTCGAACTAACTATAAGCAGTTATTATAAGATATTCCAATTACCCTAGCTAAAGTAAAGGTCAAGAAATAGCCCAAGATAGCTAGCTAGGTTCAACCAGTCATTGTCGAATCTAATAATTATAAGAGAAAATACACGTACGTTGAAATATTGATTAGAATTCTTGTAAACCATGAGCGCTTTTGTATTGTTCTAGGATATTTTGATTCTCTTCCCACTTCACTTTTTTTTTTTTTTTTTTCAACTTCATCGGTTGCTTAATTTCATTTGACCTATAATTAAGAGTAACACTACAAATTAAACCCGTCTTAATCAACTTGATTTAAAAAAAGAAAATGCAAACACGCAAGCAGGTAAATATTATTCAATTAGCCAATAAAAAACAAAAACAAAAACAAGGAGGTGACACGTCACTTCATCATCACCATCCACATAGGAATTGGGCATAATAATTTGGACCATCCACTAATTTAACTCCATTATAAATAATTAAATATTATAACTAGTTTATAAGAGACACAACTACAACACGTATTATTATTATAATAAAAAGGAAATTAATTAATTACTTGTTGTGGGAGAAATCCTAATTTGTCTGCCACATTTGAGCATATAACTTCGTCATTCTCTTGATTGAAATAATAAAATTGTAGGAAAAATCAAAGGCATGAAGAGACAGAAGCAATTATAAAGGTCTTGATTTCTCCATGCAGCAGATGAGCAGTAGTCTTCCAATAGCAAACCATGCTATATAGAGACATGAGTCATAATAATCCTTCAATTCGAGAGCCACTTTTATATATAGGTCAAGTGGGTGGTTTTTCATTATTTTATTTTCTTAAATTACTTAGTCGGGTTTTCATCATCATCATGTATTTATATATATCATCCGTACCTTTTCCTATTTGTTTCTCCCCATTATTGTTTTTGTGAATATGAAGGTTTTATTTATTTTTTAAATAAATAAAAAAATCATGGAGTTGGTTTGTGGCATTAATGCGTCTAGAGCAATAGAACAAGATAATGACTCAACGGATTATTATTCACGATCAATAGGAATTTCACTTTGTCTTTTAAATTTTAAAAACTCCTAATCGACTTCCTGACTTTTGAATTAGACCTAATTAATTCTTTTAATTATAATTTTATGTTAAAACAGAGAAAAGATGAGGGGAACTAGTCTTACCTTTGATTGAATTTCGGTTAAGAAATGGCAAAAAAAAAAAAAAAAATCACATGACTGCAATTAATTAGTTCCTCTTTTTTTTTTTTTTTTTTTTTTTTTTTGTATGTTTTTTAATAGAATATTAACAAAATGGGTGGTTAAGTGAGACTAATATGAAATTTGGGAGATGAAGTGAAAGTTTTTATAATTCAATTGGTAAATTATGACTTTGAATTGGGGACATAGATGGAAAAAATCCAAAAATTTAGAATTAGGCATAATGTAATTTATAACTAGAAGCAGTTCACCAATTACTAAGTCTATAGCAAAAGATTTTAGTTGCAAATTATTTTTTATGACTAAACCTTTGATTCGTTAA
Organism: Ficus carica; assembly: GCA_009761775.1. Lineage (NCBI taxonomy): Eukaryota > Viridiplantae > Streptophyta > Magnoliopsida > Rosales > Moraceae > Ficus > Ficus carica. The sequence continues at coordinate 14,287,630 of CM019745.1, read as the reverse complement.
ACAAATTTAACCACACTATTTGTTAGTAGTAACTGAAAAATGTATTAGTGATAAATTAGTGCACCTGAAATTTATAACATTTTGCCAATTATTGTTGTTGTTGTTGTTTTTTTTTTTTTTTTTTTTTTTTTTTTGTGGTGATTTTCATGTCAACCTATATATGCTTAAGTAATTCAAATCAGTTCATGACTTGTCGCATGATGATACACTCCTTAATTAGAATGCATAACGCAGCGCTGCTAAATATTGCAGATTGTCGCTTCAATTAATTTTCTGGACAAGTAAGATCAATTAAAATATAAGAGAAAAACAACACATCGCCAATATAATATTATTACCAAGATGTTCTTAGCTATAAGAATTAATTAGTATAACTCTTAGAATACCAATATGGGAGGGGATTTTAACACTTCGTTTGAGTTCTTGTCGTGAATTTTTCGAAAATTTTTCCAGATTGATGGAACGAGATTGTCACTGCTTACTTGTGGCAGTTGAATTATGAAAATCTTCCACAATTTTGTTCTAATTGGTCATTCTGTTGCTAATTAAGTGCAGGAGGAACCCTAACCAAGTATCGGTTCTTCCCTCCGGAGATAAGAATGATGGCAGGTAATAATTTTTTTTTTTTTTTTTTAACTTACAATGGGGTGGGGGAATTTAAAACTCTGCATTTTATAATAAAGTCATGTGTGAAATTACCGCAACGCTATAACTGCAACCACGACAATAAAAGTTTTAAAGCTATGGTTTGTGAAGAATGTTATCCTAAGGACGTTGTTTTGAATACAGGGAAAAAGTGATTTGATCTCGAAGGTGGGTACTACTTCAGTTCATAGACAAGCTAAATTAGGACAATAGATATTAGCAATGTTATATCTACCGTTTACACTACTACAAAATACGGATTCCACGACGGAACTTCCACAACCGTTTTTAAAGACAATCTTGAAAAGTTAGGCAAAAACACGGGGCGAAACACGGTTTCTGAAAACCGTTGTCGAAGTCGAGGCCTTCCACGACGGTTTCTGAAAACCGTCGTGGAAAGCCGGGACTTCCACGACGGTTTTTAGAAACCGTGGCTTCCACAACGGTTTCGGAAGCATGAATCTTCCACGACGGTTTCAAAAAAACTGTCATGGTAGGTACGAAGGAGGGAATTTTTTCAATTTTTTTTTTTGAATTTCTCACCCTACCACGATGGTTTTCGTGGTAGTGATCTACCACAACGGTCTTTTGGAAAAACCGTTGTGGTAGTAAGTCAAAAAAAAATTTTGACCTACCACGATGGTTTTTCCCAAAAACCGTCGTGGTAAGTCAAAAATTTTTTTTTTTTTGAATTTTTCACTCTACCATGACGGTTTTTAGGAAAAATCGTCATGGTAGGTATGAAGGCGGGAATTTTAAAAATTTTTGAAATTGTTCAACTTTTTAGAGCGTATATTAAAATCCAAAAAAATTACCCTCTTTCCCACCCCATTACATTGCAAGTCTTTTTCACTCTCTAATACAAACTCTAACTCCAAACCCAAAGCCATCCATATCCTCCCTCCATTTATCTCTCTCTGCTCCCTCTCTAAATTCTCGCCGCCATTCCTCTCTCTCTCTCTAACTCCGAGCCTTTTTCCTCTCTCTCTAGTAGCCATTTCTCCCTCTCTTTCTAACTCCGAGCCTTTCTCTCTCTCTCTCGCCGCCATTCCTCCATCCCCTACATTCTCTACCACTCCGTCCATACCTATGCTCGACAATCCGATAAGTTGAAATGTATATTGCTTGGGTAAGGCACGGATTTGGGAATTTTTCGTCCAAAATGTTGATTTGGGAATTTTCCGTCCAAAATCCGTCCCCTACATTTTCGGTGATTGTTGATTGTGGTTGTGATTTAGATTGCTTTAAAATTACTTGGGTAACGCACGGATTAGGAAATTTTCTGAAAAAAGTGTTGATTTGATTTTCGAAAAAACCGTCGTGGTAGGGTCTGCCTACCACGACGGTTTCGAAGGAAAATCATTGTGGAAGGTCCGCCTACCATAACGGTTTTTTACGCGGAACCGTCTTAGTATGTTCTTAAATATCCGCTTTTAGGCCTTATTTTTGCCCACTCCATGACAGGTAAAAAACCGTCGTGGAATCTGAAAAGATTCCACGACCCTGGATTCCACGACAGTTAGAAAACCGTCGTGGAAATGTTATCACAACGGTTAAAAACCGTCATGGTATTTACATTCTGTATTAGTGTTAAAAAATTTAAAAAAAAAAATTCGATAATTGGCACGTCCTCTTAACATCATGTTTGGCTGTAGAAAGCTCCAGAAATGAGGAAATTATTACAAACAACAAGATTATCAGAACATGAAAATAAACATGTTCATGTTGTTAGTTTTTAAAGATTAGGATCATGAAAATATAGCTTTTAAATCGTGGATATATTAAGGAAAAAAAAAATAGACTAAAGAACTAAGAAAGAGTCCGAGAAAAAAGCATCATCTTATGTCAACTTAGACCTCGTAAAGAAAATGATCTAATTAAATATATAGGCTTTGTTTGGATCACCAATCCAAACTTAAATTTTTCAACTCAATTTTTGTCTTTTTCCCCAAAAGTTTTTTGTCTTTTTCTGAAAAAGTCAACTAAAATTACTATGGAAACTTAAAAATCTCAACTCAAACCGGTGAACCAAACGAATATAAATTTTTCCTCTTTATTTTCTCATCCACAAAATATGCAAGGGATTAAATTAAAACTAATTTTCAAAATATAAAGGAAACCTTTGTAATTTCTAAAAACAAAGAATGAAATTATTAAAACTAAGCTTTCGTTTACTATTACAACTCCAGCTTAAATTTTTCATTTTAATTTTTGTCTTTTTCTAAAAGTCAACAAAAATTATAACTAGTTTTTGAAAAGTTAACTAACTCCAACTTAAAAATTTAAGTTAGAGTTGTAATACCAAACGGAAGCTAACAGAATGAGTTAACTAATTACTGTATTTTTAACTTAGAAACTGTGTCATATATACCTACATATATATATATATATATATTATATAGACACCTTCATTTTTCTTGTTAGAGCCGAAACATGTTTCTCGTGATATTAACATGGATGGACCACATACATGATTGAAAGTTCAAACCGCACCATGACCAGATGGAATATCAGCACTTGATTTTCACGTCAGGTCGGCAGACAATATATATATATATTTATTTATTTATGTGTTCTTCATATATATATATCTATATATATATATATGTATAAATGAGCAATTGGGGTCAGAAACGTTGAACTTTTGTTTGCCATTTGGAAGCAAAACTGGAATTTAAAAACCTCTCTTTGACAAGAATTATGGCAAACACATTGGCCAAGATCGCAAATGTCATATATCAAATTGACAGGTCCTATATTATTATAGTAAAACTTCTGGAATAATTATGGGGCTTCCACTTTCCCAAATGGGTATGGAATAAGAAATAGGAAACTTAAAAAAAAAATCAAGAAAAAATGAATATATTTCTTTTATTTTTCAAAGAGAACATCATTATTTGTTGTCGAACTTCTAAATGGCCCAACAATAATGTCTGCTTTGTTTCTGCTCCACTTTGGACGGTTAAGTTGTTTATTATTATATTATTTTTACACCTTCTTGGTTTGTAGGTTATATCTATACATGTTATTTTCCAATTTTCTTTGTCACTTTCCTCGTTTCATTTTGGTGTTCCCTTTTCTAGTCAAAACTCTCATTATGAGTTCCATTTGTATTGAATTTTGACCCTATTGTGGACCTATAAACAAAATATTTCAAGAATACAGAAGTTTTGAAGCTTAAAAAATATTCTTTGGAATTTAAGAATCGGCAGAGATCCTAGTCTATTAATTGGACTCATGATACTTACAAATACTTTACATGAAATTATCTATGAAATTTGTACTATTTTTGGAGTAGATTTCTCACAATCAATATTTCTCTAATCTTTTATCGCTCTCATTCTACATCTTAAGAATACTGATAGAAGGCACTCCGATACTTTAGTTAATAGACAAATAATTATGAGATCGAGTAAAGAATAACAGGGCATTAACCATAGAGTAAATGATGGAAATGAATGCCAAAGTTATATTTTTAAGGGAGGAGATCAAACAGAAAAATCTCTTAAGTCCGTTCTGTTCATTGATACACGTCACCAGCTAGTTAGGGTTTGGGGAGAAATCCTATAATTTCTGGGAAAATTCACAGATGTTATTTCTTAGATCACTTAAAAATATCGGGCCTTGAGTTAACATTCTCAATCTCGAGATGTGTTTGATGGTAGTTTCAATTGGTCCTTCTCGGGGTATTTGCTCTAGCATTCACAATTTCTCAAATTATTAAAATAAAATAAAAAAAAGATGCACAAACTTTCTCAAAATTAGTCAAATGCTTTCATAATTATAATCAAAGAACCAAATTATTAGAGATTTTTTTTTTTTATGGTATAGTTACCTACTTACTTTTATTAGGAGTTTATATTTATTTGGAATTATTTTTATATGAAATCTCTTGATTTAAGGAGGTTTGTTAGTTATGATAACTTGTCCGACTTTATAATTATAATTTGCATTTATTTGGAGTCTATTTATAGTGTTATTTAATAGTGAATCTTCTTTATTTAATCACATTGTCCAACGACATTAAACATTTGTATCTTCTTCTTCCATTTATTTTCTTTTTTAATTTTTGTAATATGGTATAAGAGCTGTACTCACATTCTTATGAGTCTTCGATCCTCCATGGTTGAAGATCACTTTGCTTTATCCCCTATGTTTATTATTGAATCAAAGTCAAATGAGCAACATTTAGCTCCTGGTCACCACCCCCAACTATTGTCATCCTGATACCCCAGCTACTTCTTTGATGATTGTTGTCCCTAAATTGTTGCACCCTCTCTTAACAATTGTCGTCCTTATATTCTAAGCCACACCAGCTGTTATTACTCCAGTACCTTGCACCCTATGCCTCATCGCCATATTGGTTCCTTTTATTATGGTCCAAAATTGAATCTCCTATCAGAACTGATCATCCATCTTGCATGAGACATATTTAGGAAAGATTTTATAAAGTTTTCTTTTATTAGAAATTTTGAATTTATTTAGATTTTCTTATATGTATAGGAAAACTCTTGATCTAAGGATATTTGTTAGTCTTGGTAACTTACCCAATTTTAGAATTGTTACTTGTATTTATGCTCTCAATCATAGTGCTCTATTTTTTTTTTTTTAATGTTATAAGGTCTATAGCTCCCACTTATTAAAAAGAAATGAAAACAATCTCAATTATTGAACATTCCGTTGAGCTAGCCCCAACAAGGTCCATTAATAGTACTTCTTTCTAATAAGTCATCTTTTTTTTTCTTTTTCTTTTTTTTTCCTAACATGTGGATGTAGAATGTTGACATATCATCCAACCACATTTTACCTTTGTTTTTCTTCTTTAATCTTTTATAAGGATAAAACTACTTGATCCTAGAAAAAAGAAAACAATTTTATTGAACTTGAGATTTCAAACTTTTAACTCACTTTTTTTTTTTTTTTTTTTTGAAGGATTTCTATCATAATATTTAGATGATGAATTGGCCCGCGGTATATATTAAATTAGCTATATTTGGTAGAGTGAAAAAAGAAAAGAAATGATTCTACTAAAAAAAAAATTTGAAGTTAGAGGGGAGATTTTAGAGAGGAAAAAGAAATTCTATGTTGTTCGGCAAAGAGGAAATTGAAAAGGAAAGAAGTTGTAAATTCATAAAACCCACTACTTTTTATCCTTTCAACTTTGAAAAGAAAAAATGATGGACAAATTTAATAAAAAAGTGATATGTAAAATAATTATTTTGACCCCAATCTCTATTCATCTTCTTATTTACGTAAGGGTATAATTGTAAAATGCATTTAATTAAACATTTTCTTTTCTCTCTCTCTCTCTTTTTTTTTTTTTCCTCCTATCAAATTACAACACAAGAAAATCTTTCTCCTTTCCCTACCTAAGTGTTTACTTCTTCTTTTTTTTTTATACTAGGTAGAGAGGATGCGCTTTGTCATATGGAATAGACAAATAAAACAAAGTTAAAATAAACATAAAACCATCACATGACGAATGTTAAAAGCACCACGTGACTCTCTAATAAATATAGATGAATGCATTGTAAAAATGTCATTCACTCTTACCTAACGGAATATTAATATATGTAGCAAAAGATTTTTCATCCCTTTAGGCTCTAACCTAACCGACCATGGAAAGATCCAGTAGAAGCTTCAAGATGCATAAGAATTATTCATATGCTATAGCTGTCTTTTTTGGACCATTTATATCTTTTTTTAATCTTTTCTTTTCATTTCTTTCCCCTTTTTTTTTTTTTTTTTTTTTTTTTTGCCCTTGGCTCGTTAAAGAAAGATTGTTAACTCATGATCATCCCATTTATATTATGGTCTCCATTTAAATTACTTGATTTCTTTTATATGTTGGGTGTCACTAGTTTTTTTTTTTTTTTTTAAGAAAATGTCAATAAAAGTTTCTAGTACTGAATTTGGAATATCTATCTCCTTTTATTCCTTTCACATTTGAACAATACGTACGTGTTCAAAATCCCAGAAATTAGGCTCATGTTTGCTCTAAAATCATGCATACGTGGAGGATCCATAACAATATATATGGAGCATTTTTGTTAGCAATATTGTCGCAATTCTACTCCAGTTACATGGCATCTGATGATCATAAACTTCAGTTGCATGACAAAATGAATAGAACTAAATTAATCAAATTAATTAACATAACCTAATCCAGATTATACCTAATCCAGATTAAGATAAGTCAATTTCTTTAAATAAGCAAAATTTATTAAAAAAACATGAAAAAAAGGGTCTTTCAATCTTAAAACATAAGAGGTCTAGAAAAGAAAAAACAAAAACAAAACAAAAAAACTCAGACAAAAATCAGAAGATAGAAAAAAAAAAAATAGGAGAGAAAATATTAAGATTTTTTTCACTTTAAAACACTTCTTACTACGAGCTTTAATTAAACTGATAATTAGATGTCTTTTTCGTCTGCGTCTCATTGGTCAACTTTCCCTCAGAATATCCAAGTATGCTTGTTTATCCCACAATCGCGCAACAAGAATTTTCTTCTCCTTCTGGGCAATCAAACAACGTAAAAAACATTGTCCGCTTCAGACCTATGCATATCAGTTAAATAAACAATCATTAATTGGATACTAAACGTACATAACTATCCCCTCAAAAAAAAAAAAAAAAAAAAAAAAAAAAAAAAAACGTACATAACTATTTTTATCAATTTAGGCAGGAATCAAACCTAATAATAGTTATTGCAGAATATAGCAATTCAGCCCTAGTTTCACACATGACATCTATTGTAGAATTGGAATACTCATATCCTAAGTTAAAAAAACAATAAAAATAAAACCTTATATTCATAGTACAACTTTATGGAATGTTGTTTACAAAGCAACTTTGCCGCCCACTGCTACTAAATCACCACCTCCCTAAGTCAAACTGGTGCTTGTTGTTGCACCTGGGGCGGTTGCACCAGGTGTTAAAGCATGGGTGTTTTGTATCCATTGTGCCGAATCGGAAAAATTTGGTGCTATCATAAAGCTTTGTATCAGCTAAGTTCACAAGGCTTATCTAAAAGATTCGCGATATAACTAGGAACCTACAGATCCACTCTTTTTCCTTTTCAAAGATCAGCCCTTTGTCTCTGTGTTTTCACATCGAGAATTCTTTGTAGATGAAGACAAGAGTCAAAGAAAAGATAGCGATTCAAATCAAGATTTATTCGGTAGCCTATGAATCAAATTACAAAACTAAAGACAAAAAATAACAAAACAATATTGTATCCCCTTATCATTTCAAAAGAAATAAGAACCGTGAAAGGTGACGGAGGGATCATACCATTCGAGCCTTTTTTTTTCATTCTTTTCCTGGAGGTCTGGAGAAAGCTCCAATCAATAGGAAAAAAACCTCCCTTCTAAAATTGCGTTTCCCTAATGATATAAGAAAATTGAAATTGATAAGGATTTTTTTTCCAATAAAAAAAATCCTTATCAATTTCAATTATAACAGCAATTATGGATATATGTAAACCCTATAACATAAATTGTTACACAAATATTATCTAATCAGGTATCTTATCTGTATAAGATGTCTATCGGTAATTTTCAAGAAATTATCGTGCTTCAATTTTTACAATTTATCTTTTATAGATTTAATCTATAAAAGATAAATTTTGATAAAGCATGACAGGTGCAGTTCCGAATAACGAATAGAGCTAATATAATAAAAAGAGGGGCGTATATAGATAGCTGTAGTTATATCTGCGCATGTTTAATAAATAAGAGCCTTTAATTACTATTACATTACTATTACTTTTTACTTACACATTTTTACTTTTTTTTTTTTTTTTTTTTTGAACAATTGAATCCACGAAAAAGTTAAGTGCTAAAAACTAAGAAACTGAAAGAAACAGAAGAAAGAGATGTAGAAAAAACTTCAGAAACGAAAGGGATGTGGGAAATGGTAAAGGATGATAGTGTCATGTGCTATGCATGTGACTACTTATGAGCATATATATGTATACGTGTAAACATTATTTAGAGGTTGTAAAGCCAGATTAACTTTCGATTCAAGAACAGATATATATACAAACATACATATATATATATATATATATATGTACACACACACACACGAAGCGCAATATGATAAGCTGTGTCTTATAGTGAAAAGGAATTCCACCAATCAAGATTCCACCACGTAAGCATAGTTTTTAACTTCTAGCTATGTGAAGTACAATACATGCTCCAAAACCGCCCTATAAATATACCTTACACTTCCTCATTTTTTAACCCACTCTTAATTAGCCTCCCAAAAATTCCAACCCAACTTCTTAATCACTAATTAGCTTCTTAATTGCTATTAGCGATTAAGAAGTTTATAACTATATTAGCAATATATCTATAGTATTCATATGGCTTCCATAACTTCATCTTCAGCCATGATCAGAAACATAAGCTTGCAAGTTCCGGACAAGTACTTCAACCCTATGGCATCCGATAGGTTTTCCGAAAAAAAGGGCCTTGTCGCAATCAGAAAACGCGACGTCGTTCGTGGCTTGACGGTCACGAACGTCGCGACTCCTCCATTGCCAAAAACCTCTCCTCCACCGCCCCAAAAGAGCGGCGACCGCCGTGACCATTCGAGCCATGTTCATGTTGCGTGGACAAGTGTACGGCAGGAGAGATGGGAGGGAGAGTTGGTTGTTGATGGAGAAATACCACTCTGGCTGGTATGTAAAAATTACTTCATTATCATAATCATTAATTATATATTACTTTTTAGCTGGAATTAGCGCAACTTTTCTTGATCATTGGAAAATGAGAATATTAATGTTATAATTTCTAGGATAATAAGCTTGCATGAACTTTGGATACTAGTAGCTTAGCTTCTTTTGCTTCTTTATTTAATTATTCATTTATTTTGTTTTTAGAAGGCACAAATCCATTTATTTATATGGGGTTGTCCCTACGCGAGAATGTGTTTAAGTGTGCAATGACAACAACTGATGTCATGTTATATCGAGACGCATTTTGATTATTCCATTAATCTCCTGATCTCTGTACTGTCGTCATATGATGCGTCTAAAGATACAAATGAAGCATATTCCTCGGCTGAATTTTTTTATAATTTAACAACATCTCTTTTTCAAATTTTTATAATTAAAAATCATTGACCAGAAACGATGCTCTGTACACTGTCTTGTTAATATTATTTTTATATAAGGTATCATGTTGCATAGTCATACGATATAATATATGATTAATATATTATTAAATATTCTTGTTAATATTTCTAAATAATATCATATTAAATATTAAATTTTATAAGATTACATGTAAAAACAAGTAATTATATACCTATAAATAAAAAGTCAAATTTGTCATACAAGAGACTATTCGTATATATGTGTATCTATATATCGAATAACAGCTTGCTTGCCTTGCAACTAATGAATTTTTAGTACATCCCAGGTAGGGTTTACGCGTAAGGGACAAAATCGAACTAATTTATTATGAATACAATGTACAATACGTTTAAAATTTTTTTTAAAATAAATAAATAAATAAATAGAAAAAAAAAACCCTACAAATATACATACACACATAAATATAAAAGAATTCAAATTTAAAAAATAAAAAAAATACTAATCAATTAATTAATGGTCCAATAATTTTAACATGCAGAATGGGACGTACCTAAGGAACGGTCCGGGCCTATGGCACATCGGTGACTACAACTTCCGCCACCTCTTCGACGGCTACGCAACCCTAGTCAAGCTCGGCTTCCGCGGCGGCCGAGTAACCTTCGGCCACCGCCAAATCGAGTCCGAAGCCTACAAGGCCGCCAAGGCCAACAACAAGCTCTGCTTCCGCGAGTTCTCGGAGGTCCCCAAACCCGACACCTTCCTCGCCTACGTCGGCGAGCTCGCCGGGCTCTTCTCGGGCTCGTCGCTGACCGACAACGCCAACACCGGCGTCGTGAGGCTCGGCGACGGCCGCGTGGTCTGCCTCACGGAGACTCAGAAAGGGTCGATCAGGATCGACCCGGAGACACTGGACACGCTCGGGAAGTTCGAGTACAGCGATTCGCTGGGCGGTTTGATCCACTCGGCGCACCCGGTGGTGACGGAGACGGAGTTCTTGACGCTGTTGCCGGACTTGGTGAGCCCGGGGTACTTGGTGGTGAGGATGGAGCCGGGGAGCAACGAGAGGAAGGTGATCGGAAGGGTGAGCTGCCGCGGCGGGCCCGCGCCGGGGTGGGTGCATTCGTTCCCGGTGACCGAGCACTACGTGGTGGTGCCGGAGATGCCGCTGAGGTATTGCGCGCAGAATCTGCTTAGGGCTGAGCCCACGCCGTTGTACAAGTTTGAGTGGCATCCGGAGTCTAAAGGGTTCTTGCATGTCATGTGCAAGAAGAGTGGCAAGATTGTGAGTACTCTCTCTCTCTCTCTTTTTTTTTTTTTTTTTTTTTTTTTTGAAATAAATGACGAGAAAGATCAACTAGCATCAAAATACAATATAACATCACAATTAGATTGGCTCTCATAATATTTTTCATATTAGTTTAGTGCAATTCTATGCTAGTATATTGCTAAATTAACTATGAATTAAATTTATATCTAAGAAGTTAACTGTTGTTTATCAATTCGAAACATGACTTAGCGAGATGTTTTAATTTGCTATTTATAGCATTTTATTTATTTATTTATTTATTTTCAGTTTCACCTATAAAATTTTTACATTTTTCTCATTTTACTCATACTAAAAATTGATTTCCTCCTAAAAACTTAATCCATATCAATTTCATTTTATATAGGTATTACTCTAGTGGTAAATTAATTAGTTCATTTGTTGTTGACGAACTCGAGTCACAATTTAACAAGACTTTTTTTTTTTTTTTGGGTAAGAAATATACACTATACCTAGTATACCCTATCAGAAAAATATCACTGAAAAAAATCAGAGAACTAAAATTTTTTTTAAAAAAATTCACAATTTAACAAGACTTAGTCCTATATCGGCAGAATCTTTTTTTTTTTTTTTCCTCTAGAAGCATGAATTAAATCACTTTTGTTTTAATTTAAGGGTAAGGGATTCAAACTCTAATGTGGAATTACCACTAATTTATGTTTGTAAACACATCAAATCAAAATTTTGAAATAAAATAATGACTACTAGGCTTTTTTTTTTTTTTTTGGTTGTTGCCGGTTTAAGTTTATTATGTTTTGAGGAAGATTTTATGACTAGTATTTTATGTAATGGAAGGTGGCAAGCGTGGAAGTACCACTGTTTGTGACATTCCATTTCATAAACGCATATGAAGAGAGAGACGAAGAAGGGAGGTTGACGGCCATTGTTGCAGACTGTTGTGAGCATAATGCGGACACGACCATCCTTGATAAGCTGAGGCTGCAGAATCTCCGCTCTTTTAACGGCCAAGATGTGCTTCCAGATGCCAGGTATACGAACATATTTATAGATTTACACCGTTGATTAATGTTAATAGATATCTCTACAATATTGTTACTGTTTTGGGTCTTTAATTGAGACACACTAATAAGAAATTAATTAAGGTTAAAAAATGAATTTCTCAGGGTTGGAAGATTTAGCATACCAATGGATGGGAGTCCAAATGGGAAGTTGGAGGCAGCTTTGGACCCAAATGAACATGGCAGAGGGATGGACATGTGCAGCATTAATCCTGCCTACTTGGGCAAGAATTACAGATACGCTTACGCTTGTGGAGCCCACCGCCCATGCAATTTCCCCAACACTATCACTAAGGTAATCTCATAATTACATATTATACATATATATATTTATATATATTTACATATCTATGTGCTTATTCATAAGCATTGATATCATCTGAGTTGTATGGTAGGTTTTCTGCCTAGTGATCGTCACCCTTATAAATATGTTTGTATATATATATATATATATATGAATGGCCTTTAAATGAGAGTCGTATTCGCTCAACAAAGATAAGTTTTTACGTGTAATGTGATATATGAAGCTGTTAATATAAAATAACATGTATGACAGATAATGTTACTCAATTTAATGATGTTAGTACTATACGCTTTTGGCCTTCTGTTACTATTGCAGGACATAAGAGCTTACCAAAAGTTTAAAATATGTAAATGTGACAGATTGATTTGGTGGAGAAAAAGGCAAAGAACTGGTACGAGGAGGGCTCAGTGCCATCAGAACCATTCTTCGTGGCTCGACCAGGTGCAACAGTCGAAGATGACGGTGAGTGTACTAGCATAAAATATTAAATTGCCAATTTAATTAAACAATAGATCTTTAACAACTAAATTTTTTAAAAAAATTAATTAATTAAATACCAATAGGCAATAGTTACCCCATTAATTAATGGTCTTTCCTTTACTTGAAAAATTAACACTTTTGAATACTTATAATAAGGTGATATGTATATATATGTGTGTGTTGGTGTGTGTATATGCAGGTGTGGTGATATCGATGATTAGTGAGAAAAATGGAGGTGGATACGCACTGTTGTTAGACGGGTCTACTTTTGAAGAGATAGCCAGAGCAAAGTTTCCTTATGGTCTTCCTTATGGGCTCCACGGCTGCTGGGTTCCAAACAAGTAATTACTTTGTTAGCAACCTAAAACTAGAGAGCTATTGTGAACAAGGAATTACTTCAGTTAAAAGAGTTGAAAATTTCTTCTAGTTGTACTGGTAGAGATATATGTATGATATATGTGTGTGTGTGTGTGTGTGTGTGTGTGTGTGTGTGTGTGTGAAGCAAGCAGTGTAATGATTAGATGTGTTTATAGAGTGATTTATTGATGCATTAGCGAGCGAGTGAAGGTTGGTTTGTTATGTAAATGTAAAATCTTTATTTGTCATTATATATGAAAGCTCAATTTCATTTGAGAATAAAAGTAATGACAGCTTCCTTCAAAAAAAAAAAAAAAGTAATGACGGCTCAGTAATTAGATCGAAACAAACTTAAAATTATATTATATGTGTGAAACTAACATCTTCTGTTCAAATTTAATATCTCAAATGATGTCTAACCAATTATATTTTGACACATTATTGAATGAAGTTAGTTTTTAAGGGACAAAAAATCAGTTATAAAGCATTTTAAATTTTTAACATGACATGACATAATATTACTGGTTAGACATAATTTGAAACATCAAAAATTAAACAGAAGATTTGAATAAAAAGAATTAAATTTTTTTCTAATATAATAGAAAACACGAGGGAACTTTTTAGTACTTTTCAGTATTTGTTATAACTTTTGGGAGAAAAGGAACAAATATTGTCCTATTAAAAATTAAAACTTTTTTCCTTGAATGTAGTGATCATATTTAGGAAACATGAGGACACTTTTTAGGTATATTTACCGGTACCTGTTTTTTTTTTTTTTTTTTTTTCCCCTTTAGCATTTTTCAGTATTAGTTGTATTTCATGAGAGATATTTGAGTAGATATTGTCCAAATAAAGTTAGATTGTTTTCCTTTTTCTTTTTCCCCCTAAAATATACTTATCAGTGTGTTGTTTGCATAACACAAAAGAAAACTGATGTGAAATTGACGCACCTTGAAGACATAATTAAGAAATAAATTCTTATTATAATTCAAAGGGATTTTAAGAAATCCTTCACAAAAATATGAGGTGGTTTGATTATTCAGTACTGCAATTACATGTTTAGTGCCAAAAAGAATAAATGAGAAAATAATTTTTCTCCCTGATGAAAGATGAAAGGTAAAAACTAAATAGCAAGCCCCGGACTCGGACTCGGACTCGGACTCAGACTCGGGTCCTTTCTTTTCTCATTCATACATCTTCGAGATGTATTTTCCAATGAGCTTACAAGAAGAAATCAAGCACAAACCGGATATCGTCTGTGACAATGGTTGGGTTGCGGAAACAATGAGTTGCTTGCGCTAGAGATTCTGATCATTTCTGGTCGGTATAAACAGCGTCAACATCGTCTAGTTCAAGTAATTTGGCTATGAGTTCCTTGTTCAAGACCATGGCTTCATCATCTACCTGAAAACCGATCACTAAAATCGTTATGTTTAGATGAAAGGGCGATATTTCTTGAGTCTACAAAAGCTCACCGTTAACTCTAAACGATCTTGTGTTAAGGAAATCGAAAAATCTAGTTATAAAATGTGTGCAACATACCTCAACAGTGGTGATTGGAATTAGTTCAGAACCATTATCACTCTCGAAATTTATTCCTTCCTTGCGCAGTTTTGACAATATTGCTGAATAGTTCTCCGACGAACTTACAATTTTAAAGTAGCTACAAGAGAGCAAGAAAGAAATTAAAACACTATAGAATTTGATCCTCCGACTTCCGAAATTGTCTCAGTTAGAAGAAGAAGCATATACGGATTGATTACAACACAAGCATACCGCATTTCAGAAGGTAGAGTTAGAACATGAAGCGTAGATGTAGGAAGCATAACTGATAAAGTTCTACCTACCTCTCTGGCGTATCTTCTTCAGTATCATCTTCGTCATATACGGGAGGTTCAACAACATCCTCAGCACCAGCATCTAGTGCAATTGAAAGGAGTTGATCCTTGTCAGCATCTGAGGCTTTTAGGTTCACAACCCGTACACGTTTGAACTTAAACATAACAGATCCTGGATCCGCCATCTTGCCCCCACAATCCTTCACTACCTGTCTAACAGCGGCCACAGATCGAGTAATTTTATCTGTCAAGACTTCAACTACAATACTAACTCCCGCAAACCCGTAAACCTGATAATGAATAAAAACATTTTGATTAGCCAAACAAACTCCCAACATGTATCACCAGATATCTCAAACCACATAATAGAGCAAATATATGTATTAAACATGCAATAGAATGTAGAAAAGTTGACGATATCTACCTCATAGATTTTTTCGATGTAAGTTTCTTGCCCTTTCTCGGAAGCTTTCTTAATGTTTCTCTCTAAGATATCCTTCGGGACATCAAGCTCCTTGGCTTTCTCAAGTATAGCAGCAAGGGCAATGTTTGATGTGGGATTTGGACCACCTCTCTTTATGCTGAATTATTTGGAAAACTGATATTTGTGAGCGGTGATTTACTTCATGATATATAAACTAATAAAGAACTGCTGCTTAGGAAACATATAAAAGGGAGAAAAAAAAATTTCGTGTTTCTCATTGATGAAATCACAAAAATAGATAAATAAATAAAAGCCACACTGGTTTCATACTGCCTTCCATCTAAAATAGAAAAGTCAATTCATTTTCTAGCAATTATGCCAACAAAAGATGGAAAAGAACAATGTTCCTTTTTTTTTTTTTTTTTTTGACATGTCAAAGTTTGGACGCATATGAAGGCGTAGTAACTTACGCAGACACAACTTCCTTTCCAATCTTTGAATACAGCTTCATCTTCTTCGCATTTTGAGCCCCCTGAATTGAAGACACATTCATCAAGCTAAACAAAAAATAAAATCGAAGCATTCGCTAAAAAGATAATGCCGAATCTTCGTACGTAAAATTTAAATTGCCTTCCATTCTAGTTACTTAAAGAGCAATCCTTGAACTCAAAACCAAATTAGAGGACGTGTAAATCCATAATAGTAAACTAAAAGGAATCAAAGATGATATTAATCACAAGTCAAAAACTAACAGGATCTACCCAGATATAAGGACAATTTCCAACCTAGGACTTTCGTCGAACAGGTGGTGTTCATTAAACAATGAACACCAACACAGTTAGAAGCCACGTAAAATGGGCAATCAGAACTACCGTTGAAAAGACAACTCAAGGAGACGACAGAACAAATTACAAAACTCGCGACCTAGAGAGAAAAAGTAAAACCTTTCTGCCAGCGATTTTGCAAGAACGCCTTCCCATGCAGAGAGGAGAGAAAGTCCGTATGGTCCTGACCATATCACTACTGCCGAAACTCATTAGAGACACGCGATTCCATGAAGAAAACGACGATATCACCGACGAAGACGACAAGTTCCCTGAATCGCAAAAGGCTCCAGAGTCACTCCTTGTTCTTAAACGACATTCCTCACTCGAGAAAAAAAAAATGGAAATTTAGTAAAGTCTTCAAGAAGGTTACTGTGGAAAGCAATGGAATTCGGGCATCTGGAGAAGACCCCATTGCAGAATCTGGGGAAGAAAATCACGCCGAATGCTCTGATTGAACAATATGAACTCATTTCCTTCTTCTTCTTATATATATATATATATATATATATATATATATTTACTCTGTTTCTTCTTCTTCTTCTTCCTCTTCTTCCAACGAAGTGCGAAGTAACATGGGACGCGGAGAAGTGTTTTTTATTTTTTCAGCTCAGAATTTTCTGGTCGAGTTTCTACGACGGGTGTGGAGCTCTGAAAGTGAAATCTGGTGAAACGACAAGACGATGCTCTGTTTCAGCGGAATCATCCCAGAGGTTTGGGCCTGTAAACTGGGTGGGCCACAACCCAGTGGCCCAATCTACCTCGTAAATGAATTTTACTGGAATTTTCAATTTTTATTACCAAAAAAAAAAATTAATAAATAAATTACTGTAAAACAAAGTTTAATATGTGGATTTAAACCGTAGATCTAAATGGAGGCGTAGTTGAGCTAATTATCATGATCCGATTAAAAACACCGCATAACAAGACTGTTTTTGATATGTATTTGAAAAGGTAAAAGCTAAAATATAGAAAACGACATTAAGGATAATATGACAGGAGAGAGAGGAACGACGACAATTTTGTAAACGACATAACATTCAGACATTAAAAAAAGACACAAATATAGAAAACGACAACAGGAAAGAGAAATGACAGTAAGATAAAAAGCGACAGAATGTGAAAAAACGACAAAACAGAATGCTACCAAACACCTCACATGTTCAACACATTCCCGTCCAAATTTAATTGTCATTATAAATTGAAAAATGTTAAACCACCAACTTGAATTCTATCTTCCCTATTGCTAATTCACATTGTACTAAATTTGGGGACCATTTTTAATGTTTGGAATTTACATTCTCCCTCGTATAGCGTGTGCGTGTGAGTGTGTATGCACAAATAGTTTAAAGGAGTTTAAAATATTCATAGAATTACTACAATGATTAGCGCACTGCCAACGCATGTGGGATGTTGTCGTTTAATTCCCTTTGTTTTTTTTTAATTGGAACTGTCATTTAGCTGTCTAAGTTGTTCGACCAACTGTCGGTGTACCTTTTCTTATAATAGAAATATTTAATTATAATAAGGATCATGATAATAAATAATATATAATTAACGCTGGGAATCATATCCCAAGTTGGTTAAAAATACATCAAAAGAATTTACCCCAAAAACAAAACCTAAAAATAAAGTAAATAGGAAATAGCTTCATCAATTTTCAGTATAAATTAGCAATAATAGAGTGCACATACTAGTTAACATATATAACTAATTGACTAGAATTGTAACTATTTTTTGAAAATTAAAATTAAAAAAAAAAAAAGGGATATTAATTAATATTGTAAATTTCACAAAAGGAGAAAAAAACTGATACAATTTTGAGTCATTTTCGAGGTAACAGAAAAAATAATTGAATAAAAAAATTTGTTCAGTATGTTGACAAGTCGGTCTTGAAAAGAAAACCGAAGAGAAATTATCGAAGCAAGAAGATAATTATTAGATAATGGAGTAAAAAATCATAGAAAAATAAGACACTAATCTCTCCATTTCATTCGTACCAATTTAAGAGAAGACCCCTTTGTTCAAAGATATAATTATATGTTTCAAGCATCTACCAAAATCACTAATAAGGAGCCACCAGCGCAGTATATCGGCATGTGAACATTTTACAAATATTACACTTACTTGAAAGTTTATATGTTTTCTTACTGTCAGATTAAAAGTTAATTTCCTCTAAAAAAAATTAAAAATAAAAAACAAATAAATGATACTGTGATTGAGTATTCACATTTAATTGATATATCATAATATTATTGAAATGACGTTAAATAAATAGGAAAAATGAAATACAGAAGTTGAATCCGCGGATATTATTTTTCACGCATGTATATGTATATATTCATATACATTAACGTGCTATTGAAGGAAACATATACGACTCAAAAAGATATTTAAAGGAGGAAAAAAAAAAAAAAGTGCCAACGTCGTTAGATAAAATCTTTTGATTACTTATTATATTAAAAATATTCTGAAATAATAAAAAAAAATATTTCCCCTTTAAATATCTTTTTGAGTCGACACTTTTTTTTTTTTTTTTTTTTTATCAAGAGATAAAATCAAGAACAAAAGCTATTTCGACATTCCACCATTCTCATTAAAGAGATTGTGGAGAACCTAACATATATATATCACCAAATCCATCCTGCCTTACGAAAGTTAGTTTAGAAGAACACATTGTGTGCTTCTGTTTTGTCTGTCCTCTCTTTTTTTCATTTTCGTTTATTTTTCACCAGGTGGCCCTAATTTTTTTTAAAAAATATATATATATATATATAAACAAAAATTATAAAGAAGTATTCTAAGATATAAAATATGACATATCTGATATAGAGTTAAGACCTTAAGTGCTCCACATGATAACTTTACTCTGCTGTATCTTACAGCAGAGTATCAATTTTGTGATTTATAAGGTATAGTCTAACGATAATTTCATATTTAACGGTATCATAAGATATTAAGTTTGAATCATTTATCCTTAAATTAAAAGTAAAAAAAACATATATCTATATATCAAATATTTTCTTGCTCAAAAAATTGTATAAAATCAAAGTTTATCGCGTAATAAGTTTGCAGACAGTTTGCCTAAGTGACCTTATCATGCCTTGACCATTTATGATCAAGTTCTCTAAAAAGTAAAAAGTGATACATTTTGGATGATGACAAACTATGGTGGGTGATTAGTCTTAACTAGTAATATAAAATATCGAAAGTTTTTACAGTAAGATTTCTTAGTATGTATTATTAATAGAAATTATTATTTTTAACCTTTTGATTTATTTTTCAACAGTTTAATTTATAATTAGAACATTATTGTTTCACACATAATAAATTTTTGAAGTAAATACTCATATTTCATATTGTTCAAAAAAAATAATCCAACAATAAAAAACAAAATAATATAAAAATAAATGATCCTATCATTAAAAATAAATATTTGGTGGTAATGAGGGTGGGTTTATTGTGTAGTCATACCCCTATTTGGGGCAATCATTTGCCGATATTTAGTTCATTACATTTTAATGGTCTGTCAAAGAATAATATTAAGGGCCTGTTTGGTGTACAAGTTCAGTTTGAGTTGAGTTGAGATTTTTAAGTTTGAATAGTAATTTTTGTTGACTTTTTCAGAAAAGACAAAAAAAATTTTTAAAAAAGATAAAAAATATGATAAAAAAAATATAATTTAATTTAAAATAAGTATAAATGCTAAACACCCCTAAGGATATCGACTTTAATGTCAACGGTGGTTAAAGATGTTTAGTGTGCTGATGTATATAGCGTGTACGGTAAGAGAAGAAGAAGAAGAAGAAAAGCAAAAAAAAAAAAAAAAGAGGCAAATGGTCCCACCAACGTTCAAACAAAGATGTACAGTCAACATCCTACATGATCCAACTTTCATTTTCATTTCCCACTATTTTCACTTTCCAGAACCTTAAAAAAAATAATAAATAAAAAATCAGTTGACATCTCGGGCTCTTTAATACGCCTTGTTTTTACCCTTTTTTTCTTTTTTTTTTCTTTTTTTTTTTGGGCTAACAACGTCTTGTTTTTACTAGATTGACAGTCCTGATAGTTTTGCCAACAAAAGAAAAAGATACGTGCCAATTTTATATATTTTTATTTAGATGTGATTTTAATTTATTTTTAGATATTATTATATAAATTAATCAAACCTTATTCTCATGGTTAAAATATTTAGAATGAATAAATAATAAATAAGTCATTTATTTTTAATAAGTAAATTATTATTATTTTTTAAAATAAGTAAATTATTTATTTAATAAAATTGTTTTTTACTCGACATGTTATTTACTTTAATTCCGTCACTAGACCATTCTCTTCACTCCTAAAAGCCCGTAACTACTCTTTGCACTTTGGTCCTTTTTCACGCGTTTTATGTCTCCCAAAAAGCCATTTTACACATTTGCCCAACCAAAAAAAAAAAAAAAAAAAGAAGAAGAAGAAGAAGCCAATGAAGCCATTGAAGCCATCTACACTCGAGGTAAGAAAATAATAGAATGACAATGACTTAATGCTAAGTAATTATGTTAGACCTTGGAAGTGACATTTATATATATATATATATATATTTGTAACTTTTTTTTTAAATCCGAAATAAGCTAAAACCGTTGAAAAAACGTAAGATGATTGTAGAGATGCAATCCAATTTGTTTAACCCGTTTTAATTATTTCCTCCTCAAATTAAATTAAGGACTAACTAACAAGTGGCTAGGTAATCTCTACTTATTTAGTGGTTAAAAGTAAACCATAATAATTTATTGTAGTGACATAAAATGAAATATATTGATAGTGGGACTTTATAATATAACCTCTCTGGAAGCTAGAAATTCAAGGGCAGATTGATACATAAAATAACATTTATAATGATGTGAAACTTTTTCCTTTTCGCCAAGGGAGTTTTTATTTTATTCTTTATTGAAAAAATATTTACAGTTTTATGATTTCCAATAAGTGATCTGAATTAACATAGGAGGACTTTATGGATAAAATCTCTCAATCAATATCAAACAAAATAATAATAATAATAATAATAATAATAATAAAATAAAGCATTGGAGTTCAATCAATACTATATCTTCATGTGACATGTGCTCAGGGTTAGTTTATATGTGTCTGTCAATAGAAAAATATTTTTATATGTATCCCAACATTGACTTTATGCCTATTTCCAAAGTCCAAACAGACATAAAACTATCCAATTATTTTGTGCATGAGGCGTCTTGTTGTGACCGAAATAATAAAAATGTAGAGGTTTTTTCTTGTAAAATAAATATAATAATAATAATAATGTCTTCACACCTTATCCAATACTATTTTATTAATCTGTTAAGATCACATGTGAAAGCAAATAAATCCATACTCTCATCAACTATCTCCAGAAGTCTATGCATATCAATTACAACATCTAACTATTTCAAATAACTAATTATGGATGTAAAAAAAAAAAAAAGCGAACCTCTTACGGATTAAAAAAAAAGAGAATCATAAAATGATCATCCCTTACCGTTGTGTCATCTTCAAAGAACATATAGGTGATTAAATAAAAAATCAAACCTCTCAAGGATTAAAAAAAAAAAAAAAAGATTCATGAAGCGGTCATTTGTAACCGTTAGATTGTTAGCACTGGCGAATAATGTTTACGTGGTTAATTAGACATTTGCCTTTGATTACCCTCCGGTTTATTATAAGGCTGGCATTTAAATAGCACTGGCATTTACCTTTGACATTTACCTTTGATATGGTTAAAATAATTTTTTGCTGATTATATGACAGGTTATGTTTCATACTCAATTATATATGAATACCATGTCATATTTTCTACTACCTTGTTATCTTACGTTTGGAAGTTTGGGATGGGAACGTACGTACACAACAAGCAGGGTGTTTCACAATTTTTTAATTAAAAACAATATGTATGATTTAGGTCCCGCTCGGTGTGTAAACATAGTTTTCAAATTTTTTTTTTTTTTTCATTTTTCTCTAATTTTACTATTACTTTATTAAATATTTTTAAAAAATTTAAATTTTAAAAGTCCATAACTTTATCATATTAAGTCAAAATGAAATTTTTTTTTCAAGTTATATAAAATTTCGAGAGGAACGAAACAAGATCTATATTACTAATTTTTTTCTCAATATATATAAAGTTTTTACACTTTTTCACTCCAAATAGTTTATTTTCACCAAACACATATATCCAAAACTCAAATCATCTCTAACATTCAAAACACCATCTCAAAAAGTGATCACAAACGGGCCCTTAGAATGAACAGCAACTACAAAAACCGGCCGAAACACATCCTTAATTTGAAGGAAAATTTATATATCCTACATCACACATGGTGAATCATACTAAATTACCACTAGTTCCAAAACACAGTTATCAATATTCGTCCCACCTTTGATGTGCCCCAACGGAAACTCCATGCCGTACACCACCCTCACCACCAAAAGCCCATTGTCTTACGACTTTAGAGATCAAATTTCAGGGTCAAGAGTCTGACGACATGCCTGGATCGGTGATCTAAAACTCTAGCCAACCTTTTCTTGACTAATCTGAGGTCCTCTTTGAGGACACTTTTCCTTGTAAATGGTGTTTGGGGGGACTTTGGGTTTCCAAAAAGACTTTTTCAAAAATTTACTATTTCATAATTTTTAATAAAAAAAATTAATAAAGACGGATCTCAAAACATCTCTCTTTTTCAATTATTCTTCCATTAAATACAAAACTCTAAAACGACTTTTTTTTTTATATCAAACCTCAAATCCATATTTTCAAAACTCATCTCAACTTCAAAAGTACAAATCGCAAAACTTTGTTTTCAAAAACCCCCCTAAACAGATCCAAATTCTTTTATATCATTGCACGTTTTTTTAGGTAAATATTATTACACGTTTTCAATATCAAATTTTAGTGAAATGAAATAATATTAAAAGACTATGCACAATTCAACCTTGAAAAGGTTTTTACATCTATTGTATTTAAATTCTTTAGAAAAAAAATCTAATGTATTTAAATTAAGAGAAAATTAGGTCGAGAGTCATGTTTTTAATACATTCTTATAATTTTGTTCATTCTAACATTAAAATTGATAATTTTAGTATCATAAAATGGTAAAATTTTCAACTTTAATGTTATAGTCTGTATAAATATAAGGACGTGTCGGATTTATGACATTATTACATATGACCTTTAAAATAAAATCAAATAGTTTAGGGAGAATAAATTGTACCCTTAAATAGAAGAGAAGAAATTCTTTTCCATTACCGTCAACTTATTTCGATTTTAATTCAAAATTTTTGGAAATTATTTTTGATTACAGTTAACTTATTTCGATTTTGATTCAAAATTTTTGGAATTAAACAGGCACTAAAGATAATTTGAAGGAAAAAAAATCTTTCAAATCTAATCACCACTCATAAATTGAATAATGACAAAAAAAAAAAAAAAAAGAAAGAAAAAGAGAAAAAAAAAAAAAAATCACTTCCCACCCTACCACATAAGATAGTTTTTTTGGTTTTTTCCCTCTACTTAATTTTTTTTTTTTTAACAAGTCTCTCCTTAATTTTTTTTGCCCCACAAAGAACAAGAAACAAAATTAGAAATGTGAGAATATTATTGTATTAAGGTATGAAATATGAAAATTCAATATGATAGGGGATTGCTTCGACTTTTTCCGAGTGAGTTGATTACATGCGCGTTGTTCCATTGGTTTATGGACTTTAGGTCCATTTGGTGGTTCCCTAATCGTTTGGTGGCTTGCCGGTTAGCTTATTCCGGATTATATTTTGTAGGCTTGTCTCCTTATTGGTGTCTGTCTCTTGCCCTTTAGTGACTTATTAATAAAATTTTTATTTAACAAAAAAAAAGAAAATTCAATATAAGTAAAACAAGAAATACAAATGTATCACGTCACTATATTTCCGTAATACATCCGTTTAATATTACATTAGTGCTTTGTACATATCAACTATACCATGATCATCTAAATAGATGCAAAATTTATAGAGAGAGAATAATGATTAGTAACTACTGTATAATTTCTCAAAACATGATACACTCGATAGGATTTTGTTTATATAGTCAATTATGTGAATTAGATTATTTTTTATTTAATAATAATTTACCTAATTTAATATTTAAAACATGAATTATCCCTTTGAGAAAAACATAAATTTTCTCCAAAGCTATTATATTCAAAAACCTCTTAAAACATATAGCTTCCATTTAGATTATTGGTTGGAGATAAAATTTTTAATTTAAAATTAATTTACTTTTTAAAAACTAATTATAATTTTTATCAGTTTAAAAAAAATAAAAAATTTAATCAAAAAATACAGTTTAATTAAAATTAAACTAAAATAAAACAGAAAATAAACTAATAACTTAATAGGAATTTCCTTCTTTCGTATAACACTTATAACTTAAATTTTTTTTTTAATAAAGGAAAACTCTTGAAAATAAAAAGGAATAAAGAAAAGCAAAAAATACACACAAAAATACAAATAGGACCTTTGTCTTTCCCATTACTCAACAACTAGAACGTTTTTTCACTCCGCTGTGGTGGGGGTGGTGCCGTGGTGGTAATAATAACAGACAGTATATATTAGCTCCAGACTAATTCAACCATTTTCTCTCTCATTTCCTCTCTCTCTCTCTCTCTCTAGAAATGGCTCATCTCTTTAGAGATCTTTCTCTGGGCCACTCGAAGAGAGAGAGCACCACCACCACCACCACCACCACCACCAAGTCCGCCGCCGCCGGCGGTACCGATCTGCCCTCCCCAATTGGCCAACTCGCCGTCGAGCTCAGCGACTCCGACCTCCGACTCACCGCCTACGAGATCTTCGTCGCCGCCTGCCGCACCTCCTCCGGCAAGCCCCTCACCTACGTCACCTCCTTCACCTCCTCAAATTCCAACTCCAATCTCGACTCGCCTGGTCAACTCAGCAACAACTCGCCCAGCTCCCCCGCTCCCCAGCGCTCCCTCACCTCCGCCGCCGCCAGCAAGGTCAAGAAGGCATTTGGCCTTAAATCTCCCGGTTCCGGCTCCAAGAAGAGCCCCGGCTCCAGCACCGGCTCCGGCTCCGGCTCCGGTCCTGGGAAGCCGAAGAAGGCTCTGACTGTCGGTGAGCTCATGAGGATCCAGATGAAGGTCTCTGAAGCCATGGATTCCAGAGTCAGGAGAGCTCTCCTTAGAATTGCTGCTAGCCAGGTTTATATCTTTGTATATTATATAAATATAAAAATATATAGAGATATATCTGCATTTTGATCTGTAATTGGATGTGGTTATTTTGTGAGTTTCTAATTTTGGGTGATTATTTTGATGAAAATGTCGGTGGATTTCATATTTTTTTCAAGTTTAGTTGCTTTTAGTTCTTGTTAAATTGGTAAAATTCAGTTTGATCTGATGCTTTGAATTGTTTGATTGCATATTTCATTTGCTGAAATGCCTAAATTGAACTTAAAGACTCGAGTCTTCGTTTGATGTGCTGGATTGGAAACATTGGATAAAGTTCTGTTGGTCAAGATTTGACTAGAGTGGATTATTATTTTAGCCAACAATCTTTTTCATAGTAATCCAAACATGCAAATCCAACAAATCCTTGTGTCATTACTTCGGATTTATCGATTTTCCCTAGTCATTTTCCCCTGATTTTCTGATGTGATCATTGTTAGTGCTCGATATTTGCGGCAGAGAGTTGTTATCTTTTTATTGATAGATATAATTGACTTGGAAAATTAGATAAAAGATTGACAACTCGCATGCGATGTCAGTTGGTATAAAAGAGGTTTATACAGATTGGGCTCCAGAGCATTATTCCGTTGGTAATCATTGGAACTAACTATGAGTAGGATGGATGGCTATCCTTTTTTATTTTTTATTTTTTATGGCTTTTTAAGAATGTTGCGGATGATACCAAAATTTTCATTTTGTTGGTAGGAATGGAGGAACTATATTGGAGTTGTGATTTGTAATTTGTTATATTTTTGTTTGTGTCACAGGTTGGAAGGAGAATTGAGTCCGTGGTGGTTCCACTAGAGCTCTTACAGCAGCTCAAGCTCTCAGATTTTACTGATTCACAAGAACATGATGCGTGGCAGAAAAGAACCCTGAAAGTTCTTGAGGTTGGCCTCCTTTTGCATCCTCGCTTGCCACTAGACAGGGCACAGAGTTCTGCACAAAGGCTGCGGCAAATTATTCATGGGGCTCTAGATAGACCCATTGAAACTGGGAGGAACAATGAATCTTTGCAAGTTCTACGGAGTGCTGTAATGACACTTGCGTCGAGGTCAGTTGATGGATCTCTCACTGAGGCTTGTCACTGGGCAGATGGGTTTCCACTGAATCTCCGGCTCTACCAGATGCTTCTAGAAGCCTGCTTTGACATTAATGATGAATCATCCATTCTTGATGAAATTGATGAGCTAATGGAACATATTAAGAAGACCTGGGGTATCCTTGGAATTAACCAGACATTCCACAATGTTTGCTTTACATGGGTTTTATTTCACCGTTTTGTTGCAACCGGCCAAGTTGAAATGGACCTGCTATATGCGGCTGACGGTCAGCTAGAAGAGGTTGCAAAAGATGCAAAGACAACAAAGGATCCAGAGTATGCTAAAGTCTTGAGTTCAACATTAACAGCAATAATGGGTTGGGCGGAGAAGAGGCTTCTAGCATACCATGAGACGTTTGACACCAGCAATATTGAAACCATGCAAGGAATTGTTTCTTTGGGGGTTGCAGCGGCTAAGATTTTAGTTGAAGATATATCTAACGAGTACCGCAGGAGGAGAAAGAGCGAAGTTAATGTGGCTCGAGACAGAATAGACACTTACATTAGGTCATCATTACGAACTGCTTTTGCTCAGGCAAGTTCTTATTATCCATAAGAGGCAAAACAATTAAATTTGAGATCAGGCCTTTTGCATTGGCACCAGTCTATAAATTATGGAACCATTGGATTTTTAATCTTCTTGAGGGGTTAGTAAAGAAATATTTTCGACATTGAACCATTAATAGAGTAGTAGGTCAGCATGCATAAAGATTACTTTTGTTCAATATAAATTCAATTTAATTCCTACGTGTATATTTGAAGTAAATTCCAGTACTCTAATACATTACTTGGGTTTCATGCCTGAAAAAGTTTGATTTCATTGACAGAGAATGGAAAAGGCGGACTCAAGCAGGAGAGCTTCCAAAAACCAGCCAAATCCTCTTCCTGTCTTGGCAATCCTTGCGAAGGATGTTGGTGAGCTAGCGGTGAAGGAGAAGCGAATGTTTAGTCCAATTCTGAAGAGATGGCATCCTTTTGCAGCAGGTGTGGCTGTTGCCACTCTTCATGTTTGCTATGGAAACGAGATAAAACAATTCATATCAGGTATAACGGAGTTGACACCAGATGCGGTACAAGTATTGAGAGCTGCAGATAAGCTGGAGAAGGATCTTGTTCAGATAGCTGTTGAAGATTCAGTTGACAGCGATGATGGTGGGAAGGCAATAATTCGTGAGATGCCTCCTTTTGAGGCTGAAGCTGCAATTGCGAATTTGGTAAAAATGTGGATCAAGACCAGAGTGGACAGACTGAAAGAATGGGTTGATAGGAATATGCAGCAAGAGGTATGCACTAACTATTTTAATCCGTGTTTCATTTTTTTTTTTTTTTGTAACATTTTCTTGTTCATGCATGTGATTTTCTTTTGTATGCTTATTCGTCTTATGCCTGTAATTGAATCTTTAAAAAGATTAGTACCTACAGGCTTTATCTCGATGCATCAATGCATCGATGGGCTTGTTAATAATAGCGAGGCCTAAGGGCAGTTTTTCATCTTGAGCTAAGCTTAATAGCAATTTACAGGTATGGAGTCCAATTGACAATGAAGGATATGCTCCATCTGCAGTGGAAGTTTTGCGAATATTTGACGAAACTTTGGAGGCGTACTTTCAATTACCAATACTGATGCATCCCGCATTGCTTCCAGACCTGATTGCTGGCATTGATAGATGCCTTCAATATTACGTAGCCAAGGCAAAATCCGGCTGTGGTATATGCTTTTGAAACTTGAATACTATCTGCATGCAGCTCAAGATTTGTAATATTTTCGGTAATCAGTATATATGTTTCCGATATGCAGGATCACGGGGTACATTTATCCCTACATTGCCATCATTGACCAGGTGTGCTATTGGATCAAAATTCCAAGGCTTTGGCAAGAAGAAAGAGAAATCGCCAACTCCTCCAAAGAGGAATTCTCAGGTTGGAACAGTGAATGGAGATAACTCGTTTGGAGTACAACAGCATTGTGTCCGTATAAACACTTTGCAAAGAATTCGGAGTGAATTGGAAGTTTTGGAGAAAAGGATAGTCACCCATCTGCGGAACTCTGAATCTGCCCATGTCGAAGACTTTTCGAATGGCTTGGAGAAGAAATTTGAACTCTCACCACCGGCATGTGTAGAGGGAATCCAACAGCTTTGTGAGGCAGTATCTTACAAAATCATCTTCCATGATCTCAGCAACGTTCTGTGGGATGGTTTGTATGTCGGGGAACTATCTTCCTCTAGGATTGACCCTTTTATCGAGGAACTGGAAAGGAATTTGCTGATTATATCGAACACCGTGCATGAGAGAGTTCGAACCAGGATTATTACCGACATAATGAGAGCTTCATTTGACGGATTTCTCTTGGTTTTGCTTGCTGGAGGCCCCTCTCGTGCATTCTCCAGGCAGGATTCTCAGATCATAGAGGATGATTTCAAAGCCCTTAAAGATCTATTCTGGGCCAACGGAGATGGCTTGCCTTCAGAGTTGATCGATAAGTTTTCAACCACGGTGAGAGCTGTGCTACCCCTTTTCAGAACCGACACAGAGAGCCTCATCGAGAGGTACAGACGTGTGACCTTGGAGACGTATGGCGGTTCTACCAGGTCTAAACTCCCACTACCTCCAACTTCCGGACAATGGAGCCCTACCGACCCAAACACGCTCCTGCGTGTCTTGTGCTCCAGGAACGACGAAGCGGCTTCCAAGTTTCTGAAGAAGACTTACAATTTGCCAAAGAAACTGTAACCAGCTCGAGAGCAAGGCATGCCGTTCTTGCACAGTTTACCCGCGGGACATTTCTCGCGGTTCTGCTTGTATGTAGTGAAGATATGTGCCCTTGTCTATACTCTTATACATGGGTAAGTGGAAGGAGGTGGGTTTTCCATCGTTATTATCGGTATTTCGTTGGAAACATCGTGGGACGACTAGAGGAGTCCGAAGAGACTTGAAAGATTTTGGAGGCTTCCTTTGTGAGACAAAGATAGGTGGTTGGATATTCTTTAATCATTCGTTTTGATTTTTTCAAGTTTTATATAATGATATTTCCTTTAAAACGTCATAATCTCTTTTACTTTTTTTTTTTTTTTTTTTTTTTTACTTGGCAGTTCTTTGATGTCTATTTGTTCGTTTCTGTACGAGTGGACTGAGTTTGAATCTTTATTTTGTAGTCCGTGGTGTTCTTGCTAGGTACAAGGTTTATAGCATAAAAATCTGTTGATTCTGGTTTACTGGTGGTGTCTATAATATTAGCATTTAATATACGATTATACGGCAGGCTATTTGTTGATTGCAGCTGAGGCTTGAAAATACATCTACCTTTTGTTGAAACTGAGATTGCTTTGTATATTTTTGTCCGGATATTTAGTATTGTTGCCTCGCAAACTTATAAACTTTGGGATTTATAACTAAATAGCCATTTTTTAATAAATTTTTAAATAAATGATTAAAGTTTTTAAAAATTAGTTTAAAGTTTTCTTCTTTTTTTTTTTTTTTTTTTCTTCTTCCTTCTTCTTTTAAAATGATTAATCAATTTTTTTCAATGATTAATCAGTTATTGACTTACGGTCAATCATTGATTAATCATAATATAAATCACTAAATTTTATATTCAATTATTAATTGATCATTAGTCAATCACTGATTGATCAAATTTGAAAAATAACAAACGATCATTTTACTAAATAAAGAAAAGTTGGGTCATCTATTATATTAGGTGATTAAAAAAGATCACCTAATCTAGTTTTCTTAATTGATCAAACTTTTAATTTTGATAATTTATCTTATAAACTATCTAAATCGTTCCAAGACGTCTTATTTTACTTAAATACCCATTACATCGATGATGGAAAGCATGTCTTATATGAGGACGAAAAACCCCATTTAGCAAGTTTTCAGGCTCAGTTTAAATCTTAATACAAATATTTCAAATTTAAATAAAATTAATGGAAAGTCAAAAATGAGATATTGTAATAACTTAGAAAATTAATCGTATAAATTGTCAAAATTAAAAATTCGAAAGATAAATTATTGAAAATAGATAAATTTGGGGACAAATTTAGGGATTTTTAGTAGAAATAGTTTGCTACCTTGTATCACTTGTGGGATTTTGTAATATTGTAAGCTCGACTAGTTACAAAACGGCACCATTTCTTAAATTTTGAATGTTTTCCGATTCTTTTAGCGAATACGTGACATTACAACGGGAAGCATTTGAATTCAGGTCTTGCCCAAAAATAAAATAAAAAACCTATTTTAACTAAAGCTTAAATAGTCTAAGTAAAACCATTTTCTCTCCTTTTAAACACAACAAAAATCCCCAGTACAGCTTTCTCTCATGTCATCTGGGTTCTCGGAAACATAGGCCGGTATCAAGCAAATATACAACAGGTACACCGACTTAAAATCCTCTACAACAGAGAACCTGATCCTCCGCTTGGCCAAACCGTGTTTGCTTGGAAAGCTGCGAGGACATGTTTCAGTTCTGCACACACTGGGACTTCTATGCCGTCCAACAACACCTCCACATCATGAAGCAGTTTCGATAACAAGCTCAGTAGTTTGAAAAGCGGAACCTTTATTCCTCCAAGATAGCACGTCCGAGATTTGTGGCAAGAGCTAGCCTGACGGAATTCAAGGCCTGCGGTGGCAAGTCCACTTCAACAAAGTCTGGACGCAGCTTTGCCATGGATAACTCTTGCAGTTTGTTCAATAAGAGATTTGTCTGAGAAACGCTTAGCAAAGGACGCTCCTGCCAATTTAGCAGCTTCAGCTGCACAAGAGAATATTAAAACAAAAATTTTGCTACTTTAGACCAAATAAATCCAAGTATGAACAATTATTCGTGCTGTAGTTAGTTATAAATGAACCAAAACGAAAAAATAAACATCCTGCACAACCTGAAAAGATCTAGACAAAAAAAGAGATCAACAAAATGACAAAATAAAAATAGATCGAAACAGCATGCCAACTAAGTTGCTTGCACATCATGGAAATGTCACGTGTAGGAAGTGACAACGCCATAAAGTTCAGAGCCAGAAAAAGACCATAAAGTCGGGCACCATTTGAGTGCAGCTAATAGCCTATAAGACATTTGGATAACATTTTACTGAAAGTGCTCACCGAGTCATACAACAGAGGAAGCCAAAACTGCTGAGGCGTAGAAGGGTTTTTCATAAGCTGCAGGATCAGAACAATAAGTAAATAAACAAAGGACTACATATCAAGGATGATAAGAAACCAAAGAACTTTTTGCTTAGTATTATTATCTCGTCTCAAGAAATGGCAATTAACTGGGGACAAAATTCGAGCACAATTAGTAGATAGCGCATCTAGGCCGTAGACCTTTTGATTCTCTCGATTTTTACTTAGATTTTTGAATAACTCATAATTCCCCGTCTTAGAAATCTCAAGTTTAAAGTTGGACTCGGAGGCCTGCCAATCGAATATAAACTTATAGTATAGAGTCACAGACCCCTTTCCTGTTTGCCGAGGATGCCAACTACTTCTATTTCCTCAAGGAACTACCATGTTATATTGAAAACGAAAGCAACCAGCACCAATTGCATAAAGCGCAAGCATGGGCGTACCGATATCAGTAATTCTGCAGCTTGCCTAGCAGCATCGGTTGTTTTTCCAGTATGAACCTGCTTGAGGGACTTTTTAAAATCCCTATACCTATGAGAAATCTAAGAGTTAATACCAAGAAAAGAAATTAAACCTATGACAAAACTCATTGCTTGAGAGACTGCTAAAACGACAATATTTCCATACTTGTGTAAAAACTCAAGGCCACCAGCAGTCTTAGACTCAGAACCCAACAATTCAATTAAGCCTTCCCATTGCTGTAAAGAAAAAGGATAGACAAGATGAGTAATATAATTGAGTTCCCTCATAAAGACTTGCTGATTTTCAGTAAGACATCAACAAGAGAAGAAAAAACTTAAACTAGAAATTCACTGGTTTCTGATAGGTAATGGTAATACCTTGAAACTCTCATCGGATATTGACTTTCCAACGGAATCAAAGAGATGCTTCGCAATCCTGTTAAGACGAACTTCATCCCGTGCTTGCTGAAGCCAGAAAACTCCAGCACCTTTTCTACCATGCTTCCAGTGATACACTCCAGCAATCTAAAAACATTGAAAAAGTTTAGGAGTGCCCAGCCTTTTAGCCTAAAGTAAAATTGATAATATATGTACTCAGAAGATTAAAGTATTTTATACCGTTTAAATATTGGCACCAAAAAAATAAAAAAAGAAGAAAGAAAGAAAGAAAAAAAGAAAAGAAAGGTACTTTCCATTAAACTTTACCCCTTGCAATCTTAGCAAGATCGTATTTTGGAAGCGATTGCATATATAACGTTGGCAAAGTGCTTAAAAGTTCAAGTGTGGAGTCTTTCCTAATTTGTTCTTTCTATATGAAAATATATTACAGAAAAGATGGACACAGTATGTTTAAAAACAGGATAAATATACCTTCTTAATGTTTGAATTAACGCTATCAAGGTCATATAAGCGGCATATCTCTATATTCTGCAGGACATACAACAATGTTTAATTTATCAGCAACATAAAATCCAGGAAAACACATGATATGTAAAAGAAGGGAAAAGAAAAAGTAAAAACCAACACAACGATTGAATAAAAACACCTTAAGAAGCATTTCGTTATGCTGAACGGGTTGCTTATACAACAAAATCTCTAGCAACCCCAGTCCCTGCTTCATGCATGATATCAGATATACGGGAGCAATCTGTAGACATGAAAGCAACCAACTGTGTAAGGGATGTTAAGCAATGGAAATATCTAGCATTTATTATGTTCACATATCAGAAGATTGAATCTTAACAGGAAATAAAGAACGCCTGAAAGTAGAAGCAGAAAACAATATCGTCGTCAATTGTCATTGCCATTAGCACTTTTTTATACCTAACTTTCTAAAAAATTCTCAAAAAACTAAAATCCCAAAAACATAAACAAAACAACAGAGGCACATGCCAGGCAATAATAATAGTCTAGTAAGGCCAGAAGTCAAAATATGGTTAAAGTAGGTTGAACTTGAATCTTTAACCTCTGATTCTGCTTACGCGTAGACTGCAGTTTTGGTTAAATAAAGGCTTGTCTAATAATTCATCCATCAATTCAGAAACAAGATTTATAACCTGTTATTAATAGAAAAAGTCCTAAAAACAAAATCTATAATGGGCATTTTTGATTTAGTTGCCAACATCTAGCAAATTGATCTAGGCACCAAAGAAATATTTATATTTCTTATTCACACTCACTTGCCAGGTCAACACATGTGAAGCTAATAATTGAGCATAGACAAGCCGGTGTAATTCAGCTATACTAATTTCCCCCAAGTTATCACGCTCTTCATGTAAAAGAACTTCTGCTTGATCACTTCCAGCAGTCAACAACTCAATAGCATGGGCAACCATCCTATTGAAAACCAATCAAGGTTGCTTTAGTTAAAGTTCAAAACAAAAATAAGCAAAAGAGAGAAAATATGTCTGACTAAAAGAATCTAACACATCATGACAAAGAGACACAAACACGAAATTGCAAAGAAAAATAAAGGTAGAAAATGAAGCAGGCTCACCAAGGGCCAAATGATCTCGACAATTCTGCCAAGACAACCTATTTAAAGAAAACATTTCAAGTTTAGAGAGGAGGAAAGCTGAAAGAGTAAAAGTAATTGACACTTATCTCTAATAATGCATACCTCAGTATTTTCTCCAAGAATTCCAACCATAAGTCCAATCAACTTGTGGGCACCGGACATTGGTTTCAACTGCATGCATTTCTGGGCTAAGCTGTACATGCTTTCTAGACCCTGGTTTAGAAGTTGGGGGAAGAGGGGGTTAGTTTACCAAATCAAATCCTGCCATGGACATAAAGAATTCTGTTACTACGAAGATGAAACGAGGGATTACCACTGTGAATGGCCTGATGTATAGAAGGTGTGAAATATAAAGTTCTACCCAATGGCAAGTTGCAGCACTCAGACTGTTCGTGCTTCCAAGCATGATTTGTAGCATATTTTTCAAGCCCTCCCGGGTCTGAAGGTGATCACAGTGAACCCAGAATGCACTAGAGTCCAGCTTAGTAATTTGCACCCGCCATTTCTCCCATGCCTAAGAAAAATTTGGGGAGTTACACAACAATGAAAGAAAGTTCCTAATATTAAATAAAACTATATTTTCAAACCAAAAATATACCTTCATAAAATCAGGCTTTGCCTTATAGCATTCACCTAATTTTCCTTCTGCCAGTTCCAGGCGCATGCGAGGCATGTTTGAAATAAGAACTGCAACTGCCTCCACCAGACCGTTCTCTGTCTGTTCAGATCCATAAAGGACAGGTATCAAATTATACGAAGCAATGGAAATTGTTATTCTTGTGGCATTGTTAATGTCTTAGGATTGCCAAAAGGTGCATAATTTTCATGGAACAACAGAGAATCTTTATGTTTTGCAGTTCAGTTACGCAAATCAATGAACTATAAACCCCTATAAAACTATCTTAAAAGATTATAGGAAAAAAAGAAATGTGCCTCATTTTGTGGCTAATAGTACAAAACTGCAAAAGAAGAAGAAGCTATAACAGATTGCACGTTCCCAAGTTTTAATCAACAGATCCACTGATGATGATGGTAATATTCTCTCCAACAACATAACCTATTAGCGTCCAGCAAAATAATGGAAAATCTAAAATTAGAAAGGGGGGGGAAAAAAGTTAACAATAATGAAGTTCAATCAAATATGTTCTCGAGTGCACAGAACCCATGATGTTTCCGGACATCTTATTGACAATTGTAAACTTAAACAACATAGAGACGGTGTGGAGTGAGATATAGTTGGATGACTTAAAAAACAAAAGAAAATAGCAAGCAACGGGATCATCATGGTGTATCCAAATCATGCCTCTCAAGTTTCTAACAAACCTCACGATTTCCAAGCTGATCTAGTTCATAAGATCCATGTAAGCGCAGCATTTTCACCTGCAAATAGATAATCAGCATACATGTAATACTTTTGTCTCCTTACTAGACACACACACACACACACACAAAAG
This sequence comes from Ficus carica, assembly GCA_009761775.1. Lineage (NCBI taxonomy): Eukaryota > Viridiplantae > Streptophyta > Magnoliopsida > Rosales > Moraceae > Ficus > Ficus carica. The sequence continues at coordinate 14,251,885 of CM019745.1, read as the reverse complement.
AAAAAAGAAAAAAAATAGAGAAAAAAAAAAAAAAAGAAGAAGCCAAAGTAAACAGAACCTTTGAAACAAATATGCTAGGACTAAAGCACATAAAAAATGAAAATACTAACCGCAAGTTCCAGCCAGCCAATTGCCAGAGCTGATGACATCACCTCCCAATATTTCGGATCATCCTCAATAAGCTGCATAAAATATCTCAAAAAATTTCATACCATTTAAGAGAACTGTCAACACAAATTGAATAATAGATTGGTACAGGAGCTTCAAGCTCAACTACGTTAAAGAAATTGCAATCAAACTGATAAAATCTTCGTTGATATGGCACTTCCATGTATGCTAAAAAAGAGGGTTCCCATTATCATTTCTTTAGAAGAAAAAAAAAAATTAGACAGAGGAACAGAAAATGAGTGGAAATGAAAGCAAAGGAGAGTTCAAACCTGCAAACTGGCAAGTTCTTTCTGAAAACCCACAAGTTTGGAATGAACTGTTGTCTGAGTACTGGAAAGGAGGCAATCATAATCCTGCGAAAAAACACAAGTACACACTTCAAAGAAACAACACAGGACAAGATAGACAATATTTGAAATCGCGTCTTTCAATGATGAAAAAAAGGATCAAGAAACAGCACGAAATCATTACTGTCAGCCAATCGACAAGGCGCTCAGGTAGCCATGGTTGAGATTGTTTGTCTGCATAAAATATTTCCATCAGCTCCCATGCGGCTTTCGAGCACGTAGGCTCCTCAACTGTCTACAACAATGTCCTAAGATTACATACAACGAGGGACACTAACTCTAAAACAGAGAACCATAACTCAAAATTAGTTGCGTTTTCATTTTCATGCCCGTAAATTACCAAGCACGAATTAGAGAAACCTATATATGAACTTCGTAGATTCACCTTTACGACCTCTCTCCGGTCTTCAATCACGGTACCAGAAGGGGATTTTGGATTGCCAAGAAGCGAACCAATGTCCTTGCTATACTCCATCACGTACTCCCACCTTGTTTTAACATGAAAACAAACGATTGAAAATGTCAAATATACATACATACATACATATACATATATTCATAAACAAGTTTTCAAGATCGTTTTGCTATAAAACAGATGATATTACATCTTTTATTTCTACTTCCTAGCCGATTTTGTGAAGGACCAAAGATAAACTCTGTGTGAAAAATACCAAATTGTAAGCAAAATATGGAAAAAAAAAAAAAAAAAAAAAAAAGTAAGCTCAACCAAATTGCTTACCAATCAACGTGATAATGCGGCGGACTGATCGACATTTTCGACAAGCTCGAAATGGAGCTCCTTCGGTTCTGGAGAAGCGCAAACGGAGTGACTGAGCCGTATGCGATCCTCCGCCACTGCGCATCGCTGATCTCGGCATCTCCATTACCGAGCCTCACCTCCACCACTTTCCCGCCGGCTTCGCCGTCGTCGGAAGATTTCCGGAGAACGGAAACACGGAGTGTGTTGCCTCCGGACCAGGAGATGGAGAGGCGAGCGATCGGAGGCTTGAGGCCGTGGCGGAGAGGGTACACGACGGAGTGGTTCGAGACCTCCGGCAAGAACGGGACTATAGAGCCGCTGGAGGAAGTGTCGCCGGAGAGTGGAGCGACGACGGGCATTTCGCCGGAGAGGAAAGAGTGGAAGTCGCGGATTAGGGCTTTTGGGAGGGTTTGCAAAATGAGGGGAGAGAAAAAGGAAGCCGAAATATGTGTTGTTTTCAAACGACAGCAATAGCCAAAATGTCAGGAAAGTAAGCTACATGTCGTAGATGAATAAACGACAGAAAAATGTACTCAAAGAATTACATGTCGTTTTATCGGGTTAGAAGAGTAAGAACACGTATGATCACAGAAGCAAGTCTCTGATCACAAGTACAACATTGCAAACTCATGTAATGGCTTGCTTTGCTACCACCGTGTATGGTTAGCTAGCGGTAATGGATTACCGTTGCGTGCCTTTTTTTGGAGTATTAATGTGAATGCTAATTTCTTATTAGTTTAGTAATCGATAAAGAATGTCTGAGATCATGCCTCCATATATCCTTATCGTTAACACATTTAATGGGATGGTGTGATGTGCTCTTCGTCAAGATATAAAGTCTGCTCGTAGGGTCTTTAGTGAACTCTAAAGAGCTCCTTTAATAACGCCCAAAGGGATATGGTTGCCCCTTTCGAAGATTTTTCAAGT